>JANJGK010007368.1:0-31745 GCA_039081455.1 Macrobrachium rosenbergii | reverse complement strand
TTATCCACTCTTCGTCTGTGGCATTGCCTTTCTCTCTCTCTCTCTCTCTCTCTCTCTCTCTCTCTCTCTCTCTCTCTCTCTCTCTCTCTCTCTACCCGCCGTTATCCATTCTTCGTCTGTGACATTACCTTTCCCTCTCTCTCTCTCTCTCTCTCTCTCTCTCTCTCTCTCTCTCTCTCTCTCTCTACCCGCCGTTATCCATTCTTCGTCTGTGACATATACCTTTCCCTCTCTCTCTCTCTCATTCCGTTCCTCGTCTGCGACAATTTCCGTCCGATCTCTCTCTCTCTCTCTCTCTCTCTCTCTCTCTCTCTCTCTCTCTCTCTCTCTCTCTCTCTCTCTCTCTCTCTCTCTCTCCTGTTATCCATTCTTCGTCTGTAACATTGCCTTCTCTCTCTCTCTGTCTCTCTGTCTGTCTCTCTCTCTCTCTCTCTCTCTCTCTTTCTCTTTGTTATCCATTCCTCGCCTATGACATTACCATTCCGTCCGATCTCTGTCTCTCCCCCATGTTATCCACCTCGTCTATGACATTACCATTCCGTCTCAGCTGCCTAATTGCAGAGCTCGTGCATACCTTGAAGCCATCTCGTTTTTTTTTCGTAGCCATTACCTGAACTTGCATTAGCATTCCATCTCTGCTCCTTTTCCACGACTTTGCTCCTCTGCCTGAATTTTGAGAGAAATTCATTTTCACGGTTACTGCTGTTTGTTTTTACCGATATTTTACTCGTATTAACAACAGTAAGGACAGCGATCTTGGGTCAGTTATGATGGCATCAACTCCCAAGCAAAGCAGTCGTGAAATAGGTAATTTGCCATTTCTGTTTCAATAATTTGCAAGATATTGCCACACAAAAGGAGGATCCGAGATAGATCTAAATTCATCTTCGTAAGGGGTACTGCTGACAGTGTGCCTTGCGCAGTACTCTGTCGAATGTATTTATGGTCCCTTAGAGCATCTGTTTAACCCAGCCACATTGCGTACTACCTTTTACTTTTCACCCTTTACCGAGATAATCTAATTAGGAGCAATATCGAGATAAAGAAGTTAGGCTGATACTCCTTTTTTCTGCTGACTTTGAAATTTCCCACACAGCAGTGCCATGAAGATACACCAGGTTCTGTTATCACCCGGTGTATTTTTATGAAACTCCGTGAGAAATTTCAGAGTAAAAAGAAATGCCTATATTAAATTCTTTACTTTTATATTGCTCCAAATTTGATATTCCAGTTAATAATAAATCTCATGGACGAATCCTATTAATATCCAGAAATGGGATTCGGTGGCTTCCTTGTTTAAAGGAATAAGATGAATACTTATTCCACTGTAAAAAGTGATGGATTTAACAGTAAGAATTACAGGCACAGCAGTTTTCCATAAACCAATGAAGGTGTATAACAGGATTTTGACTAAGAAAGGTAGAGAGATGACAAAGGACTGATAGGGGAAGTACAGTGTTGTTTTATATAAGGAAGAGAATGTAAGGAATAAGCGTTTTTTTTTTTTTTATGAAACACTTATACAGCAAGTTTAATAGTGACATGAAGGTGGACGACGCAGTGTGTGTGTGCACGGAATGGATTAGGTATAACGTACTGCTGATGATGCGTCTGTGTAGGTTTATGAAGTGGCTAATTCTGTGGAAGTTTATTGGACACGTGGTTCATCCGCAATTCAGCAGTTCCAGTTAAATGTATCAATGGCTTGAGTTTTTGTTCTCTTTCTGTAAACACTAACTTTAGTAGGAAAGAGTGTGATAATAATAATAATAATAATAATAATAATAATAATAATAATAATAATAATAATAATAATAATAATATTGACTCCATTTTATGGCAATCATTACGCATGAGCTAATGAAAATTCCTACAATAAATCATGTCAGATATTAATTTTCTTGCTTATTCTGTTTTCGCTCTAGTATTTTACTGTACTTTCTAAACAAGAGGACACCAGCAACTTGACGTCTCCTAATAAAACGGCGGTAGTTTTTGTCGAATATTGATCGGATTACTATTTGTTGTCTTTTAATATCTTTTAGACTACGTATCCGAATTCTCATGAATAGTGATTAAACTGTATCCCTTTTCGGTTTCCAAGTTATTTCAAAAGTTACAGCAGTCATAATTAGGAATCGCAATCAGGGTCTTCCAAGTGAGTTGGAACTAGTTCGTCGTTGAGAGGAAACATCGTCACATTCATTGTCTGATTTGCGAGTAAGTGTGCGGATGTGTGATTGCTCTTGTTTTCTTCCTAATTATTCGGGGAATACGATGGTAATTCCGGTGTTTACGAGGGACTAAGCACTGCAATAACACCTCTCTCTCTCTCTCTCTCTCTCTCTCTCTCTCTCTCTCTCTCTCTCTCTCTCTCTCTCTCTCTCTCTCTCTCCTCTCTCCTGTTATCCAATCTTTGTTTATGACATCGCCGTTCAATCTCGGCTCTCTCTCTCTCTCTCTCTCTCTCTCTCTCTCTCTCTCTCTCTCTCTCTCTGTTATCCATTCTTCGTCTATGACATCGCCATTCAATCTCGGCTCTCTCTCTCTCTCTCTCTCTCTCTCTCTCTCTCTCTCTCTCTCTCTCTCTCTCTCCTCTCTCTCTCTCTCTCGTTATCCATCCTTCGTCTATGACATTACCATTTTCTTTTCCCTCTCTCGCTCTCTATCTCTCTTTCTCTAATACACACACACACACACACACACACACACACACACACACACACACACACACACACACACACAAGCATAATACATTAATCTATCATAATTGAAATATGAGTGCGGTGTCAGTTATCAGTAATCACGAATTGTTATTTAATTTGACCTTGATTCGAGTTACTGGAAAAAGAATTCTTAGTTTTCATGATGTACAACCAGATGATTGAACTTATGAGACCGTTTAATGATTCAGATAGACTTTTACTCAAAATACACTAAGCATATTTACCCTTTCCTGTTAATTCTTTTAACCGACAATTTAACATATCGCAAATTTGGAGAGACATTTGTTATTTCAGCCATGAATTGCATGACAAGGGGGATTTTCAAAGGTTTCCAAGAAATATTGCAATATCATCATATTTGAGTGGCGTCCAATATGTGCAGCACTGTATTTGAGAGATTATTGCAGTATTGTCACACCAGATGCTTTCTTTTATTATCATCAGCTAAATATATTTCCGTGTGATGCATTACTGTTATTATTTAGAAAATTAGAAAAATTCTCGCACCTTAATTTAACTTTTAAATCCCACTGTAGCTGGCAGACATCGAAAGAATTAATCCCGTGTCGGGTCTTTTCCATCAAACTAAAAACCTGAGTGGTAAGACCAGTGAACCGTTTCAGTCCCTTGATGCCTTGGCAGGCATAATATTCTAAATGTCGTCGCCCACACACTGGGTACCTAAGATGACTGATCGAACATGAGAGAGATGCGGCCTTTAATGTCATTCGCCCCCGACGCCTGAAGATAACGACTCCCACGGAGTAATACTGCTTCAAAGGCTGTGAAGAGAATATATATGAACGTCCC
Source organism: Macrobrachium rosenbergii (assembly GCA_039081455.1). Taxonomy (NCBI): domain Eukaryota; kingdom Metazoa; phylum Arthropoda; class Malacostraca; order Decapoda; family Palaemonidae; genus Macrobrachium; species Macrobrachium rosenbergii. The sequence goes on along the minus strand of JANJGK010007368.1, from coordinate 28,209 downwards.
TTTCGCAGAAACTATTTACGTAATTCTAGATAGGGTGTAGAGATCGGAGGCTGCTTTCTTGAACGTACCTGATAATGTGATTGAAGAAATAGTTTCCTCGTGCACCAGGGATTCCGGGTTATTTTGCTGTGCCAGGTTAATAGAACAAGAAAGGGTTCTCACTTCGGGGTCCTAAATCGAAACAATTAATGAGGTGAGTTGGAAAAGAGATTTATCTAAATATGTCAAAGCTTTGAAAGATATGGTTGAAATGACTGAGAGCATCTGAACGACGCATCTCTTCTTGGAAACTATTTAATCGTTTCACTGACGAAGATGTGTAGTGTAACAGAAACCGACTTACCTTGTTCCTGTATTTTACAGAAAGACATTTCGGAGACCTGATTTAGAATGAGTTTTTAAGATTCTCTTAAAAACTTACTCATTAATGTGATGACGTCCTCCGCCTACATTTATTCCTTTAAGCACGTAAGTAGAACCTGCGAATTGTTGCATATCAACAAATAACAATAAAAGTAACAATGAGCTGATGACACAGAGTCCTCTCTTAGATCCAGACCGAAGCAGAATGACAAACAGAGAACTGTAAACAACTATAAAGACCAGGTAAAAAAAAAATTAGTCATAATGCGCATGACTTTCAAGTTCTGAGACCCATCCTAGTTTATTGACTTGACCTTTCACTCAATCAGAAATCATGCATTAGATTACATCCTCCTTTTCTATATGGACGTTAAAATAGCAAAGTGCACACATAGAACTTGGAGTAGTTTTCACTAAAGGTAACAGTTATAACTAATGAAGCAGGTAAGACCAAAAGGAATTATGTGAGAGCTAAAATTAGGATAGCAGGCTGAAAAATAAAAACATGAACCACATAAGGATAATTTGAGCTGAAACAATTTTCATACACACTCATATATATGTAAATATAATATAATCATATACTGTATGTATATGTGTGTGTATGTTTATGTATGTATGTATACATACAGATATAAGTGTGTGCATCCGGTCGCGCGTTTGTGTGCTTGTGTACGTGTCCATGTATTGATATGAACAGATTCATAAGCACATGCATTCACATACTTATATATATACATACATACATACATATATATATATATATATATATATATATATATATATATATATATATATATATGGTATATACATAAATTATTAATTATATACATACTGCAGGCATAGATAGATAGATAGATAGAAAGTTGCATAAGGTCTCAGGATTTGCATACCGGAATATATACTGAGGAAAATATTCTCGCTGAATTGAAACGTCTTTTTTCACTGTTTTATTCAGAGGACAATTTAACCAGATTATGCTTTTTCAGGATTCAGTGACCCAGTTCCATGTCATGAATAAACTTATAACTTGCCTGGTTGCGCTTTGTTTCAAACAATATCTGCAAAATATCATTCGTTGATGTGTTCAGTTTCAACTGTTTTCCGGAAAACATTTTCAGGTAGAATTATTAAAGATATTTTTAGGCATGTGGTCTTCCAGGGATTACACTTTAAAGTGAAATATTAGGTTAGAGGAGAAATCACAGGATTATTTTATGTGTGCGGTACACGGGGCATTTAACAAACAGAATCGAGCGTGTTCTGTAACCATGTCCATCAAGGCTTGACGCTCACTCGGCTGAGAATTTCTTCTTCTATTGTCGTACACGGAAATGTCGCTAGAAGCTTTCAAACCCTGACACCTACAGTGCTAAGCATCTCACCCACCGACCCCACCCCCCCCATTAACAAGAAAGCTTTAAGGGTCATTGGGTCCGTCGGATACAATGATAACGATCTCCATCAACTTTGATTTGCTTCTACATGGAAAATATTGCATCATTTTATGAGAGATACCGAATACCCTTTGCTTCTTTATCTACTTGATAGCATTTTTTTCGCAGCTTCAGCAATGTATTTAAAAGAAATTTTTCTCTCGAATCTTCGAGAGATGTGAGAATAGATTGAAAGCAGCAAGACCTTCCCCCCGCCATAATCCGTCATGCCTTGATTTTTGCCATACCATCCATTCCGATGTTTTACATCTTAGAACGTACATATCTCTGCTACTTGCTTATATCTAGGAGGCAGATATTGATAGTCCTGTATTATTTCGTAGTGAAATCACACTTGGGCCTAAATACAAATTCCCAGCGCCTTTACAGACTTTGGGGTCTTGAAAACCAAGGTTCAGAGCATCCCTAACTTGCACTGAAGATGCAGGCGTCTCGTTATTTGATATCTCTGATGTAGTTTTACCATGATCAATGAGCATGATCCAGGTGAAAATAAACAGACTTACCAGGAACAGCAGCTAAAAAAGTGTAGTATATCTTAGTTTAACTAGACCACTGAGCTGATTAACAGGTCTCCTAGGGCTGGGCCGAAGGATTAGATTTATTTTACGTGGCTAAGAACCAACTGGGTACCTAGCAACGGGACCTCCAGCTTATTGTGGAATCCGAACCACATTATGACGAGCAATGAATTTCTGTCACCAGAAATAAATTCCTCTAATTCTTCATTGGCCAGTCGGAGTCGCACGCTGGGCCAACGGCGTGCTAGCCGAGAGCTCTACCCACCCGTCCAATGACGAACTAGGAACAGCAGCTAGTAGTATGCTAGATAGACCTCGTAAAAACTTAGTATTTTTTATTTTTATCACCTGTTATGTATTTTTGTTCCTTAAGTTAATTTAACCTTCATGTCAGTGTTAAAGAATAATTCATGTTAAAAAGTAAGATTAATGCAGATGCAAAGACTTTTATGAAACAGAAAACGATGTGCAGAACGAAGGATGTACTTGAGCCAGAGCCAGAGTTCGTTCGTGAGTACTCGCTTATATGACGTCGATTTTGGGGATGCTGTGTGTTATTCAACTACCTAGAATGAACGTCTGCATAACTTAACATCTCAAATAATGTAGCACAACATGAAAATGAATCGAGGCAGCAAACTCAGTATCATTTGAGAATTAGTAGCAGTTCCTATGACAGATTTTTCAGAGAAAAGTGAAAGGAAAGAGAAAATGCCTTCGTTGACAGTAAATGAAAGGTCACAGATTTTCACAGAGTAGGTTAAAGAGGTGACGGCTTCATTGGAGTTAAAAGGCCCGCTGAAAAGAAGGGGCCCTTTCTCCAGTTCCATATATTTGTGAAAAAAACACCTGATTTTGAAATAAATACCGATTTTAAAGAAACATCCATCAGAATTTGGGTTTTTGACGTGAGGTTATTATTGTATGTTAATGTTATTCCTGATGTCAGTGTAATATACAGTATATATATATATATATATATATATATATATATATATATATATATATATATATATATGTATATATATATATATGTATATATATGTATATAAATATATTATATATATATGTATATAGTTATATATAGTTGTGTAAGTATGTATGCATATAAATACATTGCATTTTTAAGATTTTCGTGCTGTTCCATTTAGTAAATACTATTTAGAACAGTACTATTTAAATGCCTTCTGTCTTGATCCTTTTCTTCAGATAAATCATATATCATGGAATATGCCACTTTTCTATTGATCCTGTATAAAATTGGTATTGAATGTCACATTGGGCATAAATACATACCATTTATTTGTAATCATTACGATAATTCTCTTACCAGAGGATTTTCAGCATCTCTCTCATATATATATATATATATATATATATATATATATATATATATATTATATATATATATATATATATATATATATATTAACTTTATCACATACACAATTGTTCTGTGCATTAGTAGAATTACTAAAAGGACCTCATTCAAACTGGATGGTATCTAATGGAGTTTTTATTCAAAAAGTTACAAGCTTTCTTGGACAAACAGTCCACATTATCAAGTATCCGTACAATGAGCAAACGCTTAGTCCGGCTGTATTTATATCTGTGTGCTGGGTACTTTTAATCCTATAATCGCCTAGCTCTTCCTGTGTGACCTCCACCCTCTCTTGACCTTGGTCTTTCTCTGATCCCTGGTTCCAGATGTCGAAAAATCGTATACTCCACAGTAGCAAGGAAACGAAGAAAAAAAAAAAAACGCAAGAGAACGCACGGAAAACGGACATCTGGAACCAGGGATCAGAGAAAGACCAAGGTCAAGAGAGGGTGGAGGTCACACAGGAAGAGCTAGGCGATTATAGGATTAAAAGTACCCAGCACACAGATATAAATACAGCCGGACTATGCGTTTGCTCATTGTACGGATACTTGATAATGTGGACTGTTTGTCCAAGAAAGCTTGTAACTTTTTGAATAAAAACTCCATTAGATACCATCCAGTTTGAATGAGGTCCTTTTAGTATATATATATATATATATATATATATATATATATATATATATATATATATATATATATATATATATATATATATATATATATATATATATATATCATACAAAACAGATGGTTTTCATATTGAACAACGACATCTGTAGGCAGAATTTAGGTGAACTTTCTTTAGTAATAGAACGGGAGTATGTTAGAACATATCCTTTAACATTTGCTCACAATTCGCTTCACAGTATATATATTTATGAAGGCCTTAATTATATTCAGGGAGCTAGAAATATGAAAATGTTTTGTATTACGGCAAGAGATGTTATGCAAAAGCTCTCTGAATAATTATAACTGGAATAAAGTAATTTACATAGAAACTGCAATGCGACGTGAACCGCCACCTTCTCTCTCTCTCTCTCTCTCTCTCTCTCTCTCTCTCTCTCTCTCTCTCTCTCTCTCTCTCTTGTACACACTAATTATATAATTACTGTGGCATTATTTATCATCATTAGTTAGGTTCCTGCATTTTGTATTTACATTTCATCAAAAATACGCTGTATCACAATCCGTTTACAAGCGATGATTGTAGTACATGACGGTACATTATCATGCGTCCCATATAATAAATAGTTTTTAAAATAACTCAAGAATTCCAATGCACTTGATCTCTATATTTGCCAAGGATTTCGAGTTTCAGTTCACTTCTGTCAATAATATTCATTATCAATAGTTATTCTTTTCCTGTTGTATTTGTCGCATCATTTTTTTTTTTTTTTACAGATTCAGAAACACTGGGAAATACTTTTGGAAGTTGGATAAATTTTCTGATAGTTGATTTATTTCGTATATTTTGTTCTGTTTATGTTAAGATTAATCGAAAACCAGATTTTCTTATTATTATTATTATTATTATTATTATTATTATTATTATTATTATTATTATTATTATTATTATTATTATAAGTAGTGGTGTTAGTAGTAGAGTTGTAGTAGGTGGCTCTCCATGTTATCCGGTTTTTGAGCTTTTTTTTGCAAAAATCTGCATATAGCAAACAGTACAAAATTTTATTACGTAATTTTGACGTGCAGTGTTAGTTAAGAAATTTGTTATAACTTACGGTAGTATAGCATCTTTTAGATACATTCTCCAGACATTATTACCTACGGTACCGAGATGTATGTATTTTAGTGACGAGTCAGAAAATAACACTGAAAACTAACCAGCAATCTTGAACTCTGTTCAACTGTTGTGGTAAATGTTGGGGACTGAGAGAAAAACTGTCATTAGAGGATATCGATGAGATTTATTTAGCAGAAGGTAGAGGTGGCATTCAACTTAATTTATTCTTAATAAGTAGTAGGATAAATTTCATCCTTTTGTACTGAATTCTACGCTGTAAAAAAAAAAAAATTAGACTCGGAAACGCTGAAGGTACTCGGTAGAGTAATGGTACTTTCTGTACAGAATTATTAACGTACTAATTCGTATATATATATATATATATATATATATATATATATATATATATATGTGTGTGTGTGTGTGTGTGCGTGTATGCTTATTTATATATATACACATATATATACACACACACACACACATATATATATATATATATATATATATATATATATATATATATATATATATATATATATATATATATATATATATCTTTGGGGTTGAGGTTCCTATCCCTAAGCCTGTTTCCTTACCCGGGATGGCCATGCTGGTGGTATTTCTGGGTTGAGCAACAACAGACCTAGAAAAGTTTGATCGCCACGCCCGTATATATATATATATATATATATATATATATATATATATATATATATATATATATGTATATATATATGTATGTATATATATGTATGTTTTTTTTTATATTGTAGGTCCCCCCCCCGACCAGCTGGGGCCCCTCAAGGCAGACGCCACCAGAAACGTCAAACCAAGACCGATCTCTTGACACGCTCTCGACAGAAACACAGGACAGGGACAAGCTGCAGAAACAACGTTTATTATGTATTCTCGGCAGACGTTGTCTCCTGTGCATAAAAACGCAGCTATGTACAAATGTAAAGACATCCATCTTTCAAGCCATATGTACCATATTGTCTTCCTTGGCATAAGTTTAACCAGACCACTGAGCTGATTAACAGCTCTCCTAGGGCTGGCCCGAAGGTTTAGACTTATTTTACGTGGCTAAGAACCAATTGGTTACCTAGCAACGGGACCTACAGCTTATTGTGGAATCCGAACCACATTATAACGAGAAATGAATTTCTATCCCCAGAAATAAATTCCTCTCATTCTTCATTGGCCGGTAAACAAGGAAATAGTTAATCTGTTTCACGTATGAGAAAGCACACTTTCTCCCAGTTGTACGCCCTTCTTGTTCTCAGTTTAGATGTTACTTTTCCGCTCCCGGTTGTTAGTGACATGTCCAGAGTTCTGGTTACTTATGGGCTGCTCTGTGAGCAAGAGCCCGTGCTGGCATTAATCCAGCTTAATCAAAAACGGACAACGGATTAATAATTTAGTATGTACGTAGTCCGTATGGCACTCACCTCGCTGCCTCTGATATATATATATATATATATATATATATATATATATATATATATAGAGAGAGAGAGAGAGAGAGAGAGAGAGAGAGAGAGAGAGAGAGAGAGAGAGAGAGAGAGAGAGAGAGAGAGGTAACTTTTTACAAAATACATATGTAATTGAAATAACCACAATGTCATCTTAACTTTTCGAATTCGAGAAGTTAAGAGGTCATTGTGGTGATTTCAGTTATATATATATATATATATATATATATATATATATATATATATATATATATATATATATATATATATATATATATATATATATATATATATATATAAACATACACAGGAGCTTTCCAGAGAAAAATACAACGGATACTAACAGATTCGTACTTTAACTGCTGAATGAACTTCCGTGATGTAAAACTTCAGCATCAGCACCTTTATGCACTTATTCAGAATGTCCATCAGTAGAATATCTAATCCTCTACATACAAGTCACCATTCATCCTTACCAAGCCCATATACTCACACTTTTTGGATATTGAGGCCCTTTCTTTTCAATATCTCTTTCACTCAATGTTTCCTACAATTACCAGATCTTCATTTTTTCGAATTACGACTGAGTTCACCGCTCATTTCACAAACCACCTCTAAATACTGTGATCCAACCTTTCATTTATGCTAACCTTTTGTACGGCTTATACATTTCTCTCCCTTTCAGTTGCATATGCTACACAAACGGGTCACTGAGCAGCTTCAACCGTTTTCTTTCATTCATATGTAACAGTAACATTTTTAATTCCATCGAGCTGGGCTGACCTTGTCCCCTCATGTGTTCCCAACATGGCTTCCAAGGGCAGTTCAGGTCTGTTCCCAGTTTTCTGTTTGCATATCTATGTGCTTGTGTGTGTGTGTGTGTATGTGTGTGTTTGTGTGTCAGTGAATGCGGTTTGTTTGTCTGTATGTGGGTGACAGAAAGATATTCTTATGAAGACATGATCAGATCTTAATGAGGTGACAACATTCTTTGGGGTCGCGCATTTTCGTTTGAACTATTCCAAATAAGTATGCCGAGGTTAGAACATGAAATTCAGCAAGACCATACAATAGATTCATGTACTTCATAATAATTGCCGTAACCGCCTCAAGCTTTCCTCTTTTCTTAGCTTTTCTGATGTGCTCATAGTGGTAGGAGTGGCACAGGTATGTTCTCTTTCAGTGATCTTATCCTAAAAGTTTCTTTATCCGGAGAGTTCCTTGGGGTTTAGGTTTTTCTAGTTTTTAGGTTTATTTAACTTGTAATATTCTTCATCTTGTATTTTTCTTTAGCTTCAGGTTTTCGTGAGCTTAAATCTGGTCTAGCTTTTAATGTTATAATTTTTTAGTTTTCTTTACCTTACAGTTTCTCTGAGCTGCAGCTTTCGTTTTGTTGTCTATAAATTTTGGTGTTAGTTAGATTGTGGTTCTTCAGCTTGCAAATGCAACTTTTCTGAATGTCATAAGGAAATGATACATCTTGCTTCATTAGTTACATCTCTTGTATTTTCAACTATTTGGATGGCATCCAAATGTGGGAGGTTGTCAATTGACACTTCTGTCCCAGGACGCCATTCGCCTGCCTTCCCCAATTAAGCCTCCCTCGAATGTGTCTCAGGTAGGTTTTAGTTTTCTGTAAAAGAAAACTATTGAGATGGCTATTTGTCTGTCCGTCCGCACTTTTTCTGTCCGCCCTCAGATCTAAAAAACTACGGAGGCTAGAGGGCTGCAAATTGGTATGTTGATCATCCACCCTCCAGTCATCAAACCTACCAAATTGCACTCAGTTGTTTTTATTTTATTTAAGGTTAAAGTTAGTCATTATCGTGCGTCTGGCACCGCTATAGGTGCCAAAAACACATGCCACCACCGGGCCGCGGCTGAGAGTTTCATGGGCCGTGGCTGAGAGTTTCATACAGCATTATAAGGTGCACAGAAAACTCGAAGGCGCATTTTTTACTTGTTTCTTTATCGCAACACTAATATTACATTCTAGCCAAAGCTGAAGAAGTTAGCGTTCTAAGAAGCTACAGTGGTGACATTCTTGCTGTTTCTTTGTGCTGTTTCATGTGGTAGGTAGATCGCCACCCTTGTTCTAAATTCTCAAAAGATTTCTGCTCCTTTCAATAAAGGTCACAGAAGCTTGTGTAGGAATTGGAGTTGACACTTAATCCATATCAATACCGAGAAACTTACGACAGTCCTTAGCAGTTCAATAGCCGCAATAGTTCGCGATGAGTCCTGTGAAACCAACATAATTCAAGATCATGCGTAAGCTACCCTGAAAACACCAGAATGGACCTGACTGCTGACAAGCTTGTTTGTTATTTATTCCTGTTTTCAAAATAAAAATACAAGGTATTACTTATCTCCTACACGAAGATTACTTTTAATATCTAAGGAGAGAATCCTTTTTCTGTTAGGTACCCAAATACCATTAGTCCCGATGTCCATAAAGTACATGCCAAATAAAATGAAAAAAAATTACCCAAAGATATTATCCAGGATAAGGATATCTCTCCATATAATGATTTCAAACCAAATTTTAATGTTACCTCAAATGCCCATCGATTTTCAATGATTTGGTTTACGGGAATCTCCGCCAAAATTGCAGATACGTAGCTTGGGTAAATTTCGAAGTGCTTCACCAAGAGAGAGAGAGAGAGAGAGAGAGCTAAAATTATTCCTAAATTTCTCGAATTCCTCATTTTAGGATATGTTTGCCACTACAAGACCGTATCCGAACTTGAAATAAACTAAGTAACTTTCTCCTTCCCTGTTAAGGTTCAGACCAGCGCGGCGCACTGAAGTTCCAGTGAGAACTCACTAATGTTCCAAATTACTAAGATACGTATCTTTTTAGCTGACCTTATGCATAAATATAGCTGTCAGATCCAGATACGTATTACTAGAGCTGTATTGACCCATTTGCACCATCTCGTCATAGCTATAGAAGTGAAAAGCATACCCAAAACATGTGAAGTCGTCGACATATAAAGGAAGAGGTGTTTGCAGTTTTTAAAAATACATCGACACACGGTCAATTTGACCAGGTAAATTTTGTACATACTGTATACATATATATATATATATATATATATATATATATATATATATATATATATATATATATAATTCATATATATACATATATATCTGTGTGTTTGCGTGTGTGTATGTATGTATGTATGTATGTATATATATATATATATATATATATATATATATATATATATATATATATATATATATATACACATACACACACATATGTATAATTTATATATACACCTATATATGCGTGTGTTTATATGTATGTATGTATGTATGTATGTATGTATGTATGTATGTATGTATATATACATATATATATATATGTATGTATGTATGTATGTATGTATATATATATACATACACATTTATATACCGTATATGCATTTGTGCGTGATATATGTGCAAACATATACGGTTATTGCTTACATAAGGTAGTTGACCACATGAATAGCTTGTAAATCCAAAGGTGCTCAGGACCCTTGTCATCACTGCTATAAAGGTTAAGGAGGCAATTACTCAGATGTGGTCATTCCGTGTCCTTTGATAATATGTCCTCCAACGCTACTAATAGTGACACACATTCTACGTTATGCTCGCCAGTTCAACTTAAATTCTGTCATTTATCTAATTCCTTTTGCTTTGTGTCTTCCCTTGAAGTTGAATTCCCTTGTATCTTAATGCTTCATCTGCAATCTGGGATCCCTCTTACTTGCCGAAGGAGGAGAAGAGCAGGGCATCGCTTTCTGGCCCCAACAATGGATAAAAGGATTAGGCGTGGGGGGATTACAGCCCCTTCCTCGCAAAACGGAAATACAGTTGGTTTATCTTGCAGCAGACCTTTTGGAGATTTTCTTTATAGCAAAAGAAATATTTTATAATATATCATTTAGATATTTTTATTCATTAAGTGGGCAATAAATATAAGTTCGTTGAGAATAACAGTGTTCGCAGTGACTCTGGACATTGAAGTAGATCATACATAATTTTAGGTAAATAATCTTTTTTGCAGAACAGATCTTAACATTTCTAAAATAAATTATAAACCTCTGCTCTGTGATATGTCTTATAATTTTCCCTTAAATCCATCGTGATCAATTCAGTAACATAAGCAGTAACCATTGTAGTAGAGGCATTTCTCTCTCTTACAGAGGAAGCCGAGGTACTACAATACCTTTAACATTTAGGAACAACCAATAACAGATATTGAGGGCTCTTTTTAACCATGTAATAATCTCATTGCGACTTTTACAAGTTACACAGTATATTGCGGTATCATATTTATTACGTATATTACAATGCTTTTTATTAAACCCAACTGATACAGCTTTATCTTGAAAAGCCCGTTCATTCTAGGTTAAGCTGGTCTTACGTCAGCGCGGCCTTTTCTCGTAAATCTTGTAAGGTAATTCTTCATGTACACACCTAGAGATTACTTTCCTATCACTTGGATTATTTGATTTTATGTTAATATTTTTCTAAATACAATCTCACTGAAAACGAGGTATTTTTCTACTTCAGTAAAAAAATGTTTACCTTAGAAAATTCATCGCACATCATTTTATTATTATGTACAGAAGATTAATATAGTTGAACAAAATCTTTATACAACTAACAGCGTTTCGGCAGTCAAGAGTCACTGTTAACAGCACTGGCATATCTGGAGATTGTTTAGGCATAATTCATTTTATGCATATATATATATATATATATATATATATATATATATATATGTGTGTGTGTGTGTGTGTGTGTGTGTGTGTGTGTGTGTGTGTGTGTACATTTAATATAAAGAAAACACGTACGAAAAAGACTCGTGTAGGTTTACATTAAAAAAGCAGGCCGCTGTATTGTCTGGGATCTAAGCAGAACGCTTATCAAATCAGTACCTCCCTGCTTATTATCCTTGTGCAAAGCTTCATGCTTGATAAGTTGATATCCGTTATTCTACATATTACCAAAAAAAGAATAATCCTTTTCCATTCTAGATAACATTCGTTTGGTACACGATGATTATGACAGATATCCTATTTGTAAGCAGATAAGTGAATTAATTATTTTAATCATGTTTTTGCCCACTGACAGCGTTCCAGTTGATATCACTAAACTTTATAATCATTAGAGAAATATACGCCACATATTTTAGTCATATCAATTATCACATCAACCATAAAAATCCCGATGTTTTTATTATTCTACTTTCTTGTGCCAAATACAGAGGTCTACTCTTATTACGTTGAGCTCCTCATCACTTTTCAAGTTCAGATATTAACTTCTCAAACTCTTTCAATCCTCTTGTATTCTCCTTAAAGACATTGGGGTCATCAGCATACCCAGCGGTTTAGAGTTTTTCATTATTTGGAAGCGACAGAGTAGGAATGTTTGTTTTACCATTCTGTAAAAGAGTTCCATATGTACAGTGAACAGAACTACTGAAAAGGGACAGCCCTGCTTTACTGATTGTATGACAACACAGAACTTAGTCAACACGCCATTTACAATAATCGAACCACTTTTGCTTAAAAACCAATAACCCAATAAGCTGCTTTATCTTCGTCACCAAATGCATTCAGTATTTTCAGGAGCGGCTTATAATTATTATTGTTAAAAGCACGAGACCAGGCATGGGACATAATCGCACGCTTAGTCGAGAACTCATTAGCATAATATGTTGATTCTTTTCAGGCTGCTACATTCTCTAATGCTCCTTTCTGTTATACAAAACTGTTCATTGGAAATTATGTCACTAGCATGCAGATTAACGTTTACATGGCAGTTCGACAGGATTTTGTAATCCACATTTCCCATAAGTAGGTTGCCAATTTTTTAGTAATTTCAGGGCACCTTCTTTTGGAACAGCTTTTCCATTTGGTTCTTTGTTAGAGAAAATGTCTGTAGATTGTCACTGGTAATTTCCAGATAATCGTTACCCATTACATGCCACAAGAACTCAGAAAACTCGACTCTTTTTTGTCCTTCACAGTTTTATACCAACACCCACTGGTTTTATTCTCTCTTCTAACCTGCTGACTCCATAACGCCATACTGGAATTAACCACATTCTTCTATTGCTCATTCAAATTCTGTGTCCTTTACCCTAGGCCGTTTTCAACCATTTTTTCTTTACCTCCACCTTAAGAAAGTGACTTGTCTTGATTACTCTTACTACTATATTTTCACACACACGCACACACACATACATACACACTATATATATATATATATATATATATATATATATATATATATATATATATATATATATATATATATATTATTTATATGTATAATTATTTATATATATTTATATTTATATATATGATATACGTGTATGTGTGTTTGTGTTTGTATTTGTATGGCAGAAAATATTGATAACAGGGACACAATAATGATATTCCCCCATAGAGCAGTTCCTTACAGACATTATTTCTTACGTTAAAGCGGAGAAAATATTATGTTTCCTTGTTATACTCAGGAAGGATATACAGCAAGTAAACTACAAGAGATTTGAGAGTAGATCCGTGTGAGGCAACTTCTACCAAACCGATTTGTTCACTGAACCATCAACGAGAGGAAGGGAATCTCTCTCGCAGCTTGTTGCCATCAATGGACTTTTGGAAGATTGGAACTTCAGCTGTATCTGTGCCTACGGTGTTGGTTTCCTTGGGAATAATGCGACTGGCGGACTGGAAACGGAAACTATTCGATTTCAGGGGATTCAGGAGGTAGGATTCGTTAAAGGATTGTTATTTACGGAGGTTTTCTGTTATTTCTAGCTTCTTACATTGAGAAATACATGTTAGTAATTGCTATGTATAAATTTGTAAGGTTCCAAATAAATTTGCTTTTTTCCCCTTCGAAAACGTCACCATAGGAATATTTTAGTTCAAGATAAATTCAAGGATTGTTATTTATTGGAGTATTCTGTTATTTCTTGTCTCTAAGAGGGAGAAGGTATTGATTTCAAAGCTCCAGAAAAAATTGCTTTTCACGCTTTCAAAAATGTGAACAAAGGAATGATTTAGTTGACTTTAGTATGGCAGTAACGATATACAGATAGCATCGAAGAATATACGCTAGAATGTTGAAAAGTTATTCCTTTACTTCCCAACAAGGAGTATGGAAATATTGTTTACAGTACTACTAGTATGAATATTAAATATTACTGAAAAATATACTGGATAAACACATTTCTTTATAAAAAAAAAATGAAAACAAAGCAAGTGTACAGTGTATTATATTAACACAGTTGATTAAAAGAGGAATTGTTTTGCATACCTTGGACATCCTAAAAGTAACTCTCTCTCTCTCTCTCTCTCTCTCTCTCTCTCTCTCTCTCTCTCTCTCTCTCTCTCTCTCTCTCTCTCTCTCTCTCTCCTTCAGAATGCATGAAATTCTCTTGACGTATTTTCACATCAGCAGTAATTATATTGAAAATTTTCTGGAAAGGAAGTTTTATTCTCATAAAAAATCAAAGTTTAATGATTCACATACGGTTTAAAATTTCGTGCTCCAGAAAGTTTCATTTCTGGAAAATACTAATGTGAAAAAAACATAAGCTTGTAAATAACGACACCTTTTTTCTCTTATTCCATTTACCGCTAATATATTAGTGTTTCTTGTGCAGTGGAATATTGCCGTAGACTTTATATCACTGATGCCTTTATTTGCGAGGAGAGAAAGGTGTTTTAACTCGACGTAACCTCCAACATTATTCTCCGCACCGTCACTTTTTCCACACTATTTCCCGCTCTCTGTTTCCGCACTATTTCTGCGTTTTTCTTGGAATGCTTCCAAATTCCTTTTATCCCGCCATTGTCCACAAAATTCATGTGGTGACTCCCTTGAAGGATTTAGAGATCAATTTCTGCTCTTTTATACACACTCACAGAACCAGGCAGTTTGAATGCCTTCCTTGGCAACATTTTTCTCTTAAATTCTCTTGAAATGCCCGGAGAATTAGGTTGCATGAAAACTGCAGAATTTGGTCCAGAAATTGTCTTCACAATTCTTTCACTCCGCTTGCAATTTGTGAGGACGTACGCGCAATGCTTTGGCAATGATACTTCATACGGTACCATGACAATGGGAAGGTGACACCATAAGTTTTCTTGGATAACTTATTATTGCCGAGTCATGATACACATTTCTGCTTTCCGTTATTATTAATGCTGTTTTAAAGAGCAGCAGCAAGCAATTTCGCAAAAAAAAAATTTTAGCTCACCCGGAATAGATGAAGCTGTGAACCACATTCAAGTTTACGAAATTCTTACAAGAACGTCTAAAATAATTGTTTTCTCAGTCTTTTCACGTAATTGAATATGTCCATTTTTCTCTCTGTCTATATGTCTATGTATCTATCTGTCGATATATATATATATATATATATATATATATATATATATATATATATATATATATATATATATATATACATATACATATACAGTATATATAAATACATACATACATATATATATATATATATATATATATATATATATATATATATATATATATATATATATATATAGGTATTATAGCCTTTAGAAATGGGCTCAGAATCTGTATTCTAAGTTTTATAGATTTTCAGACCTGGAAATACTAGACAGATCCAATATTGTTTAACTGTCGGTTCCTGTCATTATAATCTAATTTCTAAATCATTTAATAAAATCATTAAAAGTCTTATGTATATCCATACTGTAAGGAATTAATCCAGAAATAACGTTTTATCTCATACAAAACGCAAAAATTCATTCACATACATACTTCACATATATACATCCATATCTGTATTGATAAATGTTTTTTTGTATGTATATATATACAGTATATATGTATATATACATATATTTATGTATATATCTATATATGTACACATACATATATGCATGTAAAGTATATATAAATATATACAGTATATATATATATATATATATATATATATACACAGTCTACACATGGTGTAAGATTCTTCTCCGGTCCAACGCATTCAGCTTGAAGCCTCGGCCCTGTATTGCTCGCAATTAAAAAAAACAGTTATCTTAAATTTTCGTGACACTGACACACATCCGAACATATTTCAGTCTAATGCCTTTTAAAAAAGGCCGAGTTAGGATCCATATTTTCGGAGAAAGTGAGTGTTTTAGGTGCGGATAACCAACGCCAGTCTTTTTCATCGTAATTTTCCCGCCACTATTTCGCGCGTCTTTCTTGGGATTCACCGGAATTCCCCGAGTTATTCCAGCCATTGTCCACAAAATTCATGCGGTACTCTGAGGAGGGATTTAGGGAGTGTTTTTTTTTTTTTTTGGTGGGGGATTCTTTTATACACACGCCGAACCCGGATGTTTGCATGCCTTGCGGGATTCACTTCAAAATGCTTGTGCGTGTGTGTGTGTGTGTGTGCGTGTGTGTATGTGCTCATGTGTGAAGAATTCACTGATATCGGAGTATAGCAGATGTATTTTTTGCCTTTCGTAAACTCCTAAAATTTTTGTTGATAAATTGTTGCCATTTGCCTACAATCTTCTCGTATTTCATCACACACACGTATATGTATATATATATATATATATATATATATATATATATATATATATATATATATATATAGATATAGATACATATATATGTATATATATATATATATATATATATATATATAGATAGACTACCATATATATGTATATTATATATATATTTATACTATATATATATATACTATATTATATAATATATATATATATATATATATTCTATATATATATATATAATATATATATCAGTGTTTATGTGAAGATATGCGCAGGCAGTGAATTTTACATACTCTTAACTTCATGGGTTCTTTCTCTCAAATTTCAAAATTAATACACCGGTTTCGAATATTAGAGAAATGACCAGTGTAACTGATAATGGTCGTATCTGTTTCTGAGTTGGCAATCACCACTAGATGTTTTCGAACACCATGGTACTTCTCAAGATGAACCTCAATCCTGCAATATTTACTTTTACGTTTAATCTCTCTCTCTCTCTCTCTCGTTCTCTCTCTCTCTCTCTCTCTCTCTCTCTCTCTCTCTCTCTCTCTCTCTCTCTCTCTCAGCGGAATAAAAGACAATCTGTGTAGTTGCTGTATTATGTTGTTTTATGTCTCATTTGTGAGCTACATTCGTTTCTTTCCTGTAGTTTTAGTAAATTTCGGTACATTTTATTAAAATTATGCTTAACGCTTCCTGTTAAGCAGTACTACGTCAATACTTACTCCCAGGATTTTATTATAGAGTCTTGATAATGTCCTGGTTTCAGGAAAGCCTTTTTTGACTGCCGTAATCTTCACAGATTGATGTGTCCGCTAATGGTAGGAAAGGAGTAACACCTTAAACATTCTTTGGGGATCAACATCATTTAAATTTTACACAGAATTACATCCCTTTCAATTAGTTTATTACGTAAGTGCAAATCCTTCAGTGACATCCAATATATTTTAAGGGGCTTAATTGAGTGAAAAGATTGTTGTTTTAAACTGAGTCATCAGTTGTAATTTTCCGTATCATTCTTCCAGTAGTTGTCGGACATTTAATGGAGATACTTACTAAACACTGCAAAACAAAAGATGGGGGCGTGTTATTGCGTGTGTGTGTGTGTGCATGTGTTCGTGAGAGAGAGGAGAGAGAGAGAGAGAGAGAGAGAGAGAGAGAGAGAGAGAGAGAGAGGTGAAAAAAGGTAAAAAATCCATAACAAAAATTATATTTATATATACATATATGTATACACACACACATACACACAAACACACAAACCGTTTTATGCCATCCTTCTGTCATTTTTCAGCCAATAACACTACTTCACTTTCGTACAGAGAACTGGCCTAGTAATCGATGAAGGGTTATTGAACCAGCTCTCTGAACAAAAGTGTAGAGTTGATATTGACTGCAAATAACAGAAAGGTTTAAACTGTTGAGATCTATCGTTTGCGCCGTATGTGTGGAATGACAATGACCGAGATAGAGATAAAACGAAGCGTTATAAATGACATTACAGAACGTGGTGAGAAGATGCTTGGAAGTGGTTTGGTCCAGTAGAGAGAGAGGGAATGAAGGCTTTGTAAAATGGTGTATCATTCTGTGGAGAAAGCCGTAGAAGGAAAAAGACCAAATACCGACTACATAGGTGGAATAGATGCTGGAAAGAAAGACCTGTGACATTTGGAAGCTCGAAAGTGTTTGAATGATCAAAGCTGCTTTTTAGTCTTTTGAGTGGGTATTGTGTCAGCCGGCAAAATCTGATAGTTTTTTTACGCGCACATTTTATTCTAATTTAAGCCTCCAAATGATGCATAGTAATGATTTCTATTTTACAAAACCCTCTCCTGATTTGGGGAAATGCCACAAACATCATTTAATGCCACAAACATCATTTGATGTCGTATTTACTATACCTTGACAGCCGTGTCGTCAGAATCACTGTCTACCGTTGTTTTAGACTAAACGCCGTGGTTTAGTTCCTGGTTGGTGCAGAAGCACTTATCAATTATAATTTCCATTGAGTGTAAGTTATTCCCAAGGTACTGTGAATTTATTATTAAATGATACGTGTTGGTTGATATTTGTGAATATAAAAAAATTCAGGCGTTTATGTGAATATATATATATATATATATTATATATACGTATATGTGTATATATATATATATATATATATATATATATATATGTAAATATATATATATATATATATATATATATATATATATACAAAACCTCACAAAACTTATAAGGTTATCTATCAAAGATAGTAAATTTTTTTTCAATGGGGAATTTTTTGTACAAAAGTTTGGTATGCCTATGGGTAATCCCTTATCTCCTGTCCTTAGCAATATTTACATGGAATTTTTTGAGACAAAATTCTTACCAAGAATTTTGCCCCGAAAAGTTATATGGTTTAGGTATGTAGATGACATTTTTTGTATCTGGCCAGTTCACGAAAATCTCCAGGAATTTCTCGTTAAGCTAAATAATTTAGTCCCTTCTATAAAATTTACTGTAGAGGAAGAAAGAAATTGTAATTTGAATTTTCTTGATGTAACTGTCCATATTTTTGTCTCATTCGTACCCCGACGATGCGTCAATAAACGTGAAAGCGCTTGGTACTACTGAACTTCTGCCTGACTTTTTCCTGTGGGATTCGCTTATACTCTGAAGCCACGTGCATCTACTGTGATTTTTTAAGCGAAATATATTATATAATATATATATGTATATATATATATACACACACATATATACTTGTGTGCGTGTACGCACACTTAGGTAAAAGTGCATGTTTGCTTTCCCCTTGTATATTTTAATACCCAGACCGTAACCACATTCAACAATTCCAGGACAGTAAATAAAAAGTGTCTTCGTTTACCTCACCCAAACAAACCGTCGCTAAAAATGTGGGCCATTTGACCAATGGACAGATATTTTGTGCACATTCCTGGATGTGTTTATCTGACTTAATTAGAGCTTGTGGGAATTTCGTTTGCCGAAAGCAAATATCTGTTTATGTTTGTCTTCGCAGAAAAGCAGGCTTGGGATATTGCAATACCTGGAGTATAATCTGGTATGTCTCTAAACTAAAAGAATAAATAAATAAGTAAACGCGTATGCACTATTTGCACTGGATGAAATTTTATAACTTATATTAATGAAAACGTATCCTTATCCGTAGCATACTAGAGTAGATTAACACTAATGATTTTATTGCATTAGACGCGACAGAATATTTAATTTCCGCAAACTGATTTTTTTCCGTGGTGTATGTTATTGTGAAAATTCGCCTGAGGTATCTTTTTTTTTCTTAATTATAAGTAGAAAAAATATCACTAGGCTGAAAGAGACATTGATTAATACAATGAGGTCTCCATAAGCAACTGGAACCTCAAAAGTTCAAGCGAAGATGCATTGCATTACCACCATAAAACAATTCACTTTGTATTTTACTCATTTATTTATATTTTTTCTTTTTATTAATAATTTCTCTTTTTTTGGTTTTTTAATAACTGATCTCTTCTTTCTGTATTTCACAGTAGCCTTTTTCAAATGAACACCACATTCGTTGGAAGCTTCAATTTCAAGTCATAAGCCCCAGTAGGCTTGTTTCATATGAATAGGTGTTTCTCATCTGAATAATAATAATAACAGTAAGCACTGTAACGATATAACTTGGTATTGGAAGAGGCTAGCGCTTGAGCGTGCACCTTAAACGTGCCATTAACTCAACGCCTCTTGCTAAAACTAAGAGGAGCTTTAAGTCGAGGTCTCATAAAGTTTCGTGTAATTTAATACTGATGAGTCATTCTTTCGTTGATTTGTTTTTTAACCCTAGTTACAATTTCCAGTCATTTTATTCCTGCGACTTAATTTTTCGCAATCCTTCGGATATGCTTTTAGTTTTCTGTAAAAGAAAACTATTGTGACGGCTTTGTCTGTCCGTCCGCACTTTATTCTGTCCGCACTTTATTCTGTCCGCACTTTTTCTGTCCGCCCTCAGATCTTAAAAACTACGAAGGCTAGAGAGCTGCAAATAGGTATGTTGATCATCCACCCTCCTATCATCAAACATACCAAATTGCAGGCCTGTAGCCTCAGTGGTTTTTATTTTATTAAAGGTTAAAGTTAGCCATGATCGTGCTTCTGGCAGCGATATAGGATAGGCCACCACAGGGCCATGGTTAAAGTTTCATGGGCCGCGGCTCATACAATATTATACCGAGACCACTGAAAGATAGATCTATTTTCGGTGGCCTTGATTATATGCTGTACAGAAAACTCGATTGCGCATTTTTTACTTGTTTAATTACGGTTTCACAATGAAAATTATTTCCATGTTTTTTTACGTCAAGGATTTAATCCTCACGCTTTCATTATTCTAGAAATTGACTCAGAATAAACTTTGATGAAAGATAGAAATAAATTAATTCCATTTGCCGTTTCCTCCTGTTTCATCTCGGTTGGGAAAAAAACCATATATTTGTCTTTCCCTTCTTTATACTGTAACGCCAGTCTTTTCTATAAATATTCACTGCAGATGTAGCAATTAACATTTTTTTATGTTTTACAGATGCGCTGTCCAGAATGACCTCACGCGCCCCGTTCACAGTGACGCACAAACATGTTTTGCATATGTTTGGTTATATAATGACCCTGTATTCTGTGCATGAATTTTTTCATCTGCATTCATACATAGGACTATTTAATAGTTTAGATTTGTGTGCTTTTGGGGGTTTTATCAAATAAGCATAGTGGGAGTCTGTGTGTTGTCAGATGTTCGAGACATACAGTATATTGCATAACCAAAGAAACAATTAATAAGAAAAGAAATATATAATCACCAAATAAAACCATTCTGGTTCCTGATGTACCGTCGTTCACTAATCTGTCTATTTGTCTGTCTATTAATATATCTACCTTCTGTTCTCTTTCACCTGTGATTCTGTTCCTTTATATATTTTTGATAGGCGACCTATTCTTCTTTATAGTTTTGTTTGTTTTACATTTTAATAGGCAATCGGTTAAATTTATGATTCAATAAATGAATAATTATTATACAATTTTGAAGAATTTTAATATCATCCAAAAGCAAAAAATGAAATTGTGTTTTACTATACAGCATTCTGTCCTAAAAGTTCTCGTATTCGTATTCCAACTGTGGTTGGAAGATCAAAGAATTCAATTTAAAAGGTCTTTTTTTTTTTTTGGCTGCCATCCTTAAATCTTTTCAAGCCTCGTTTAGAAGCCATACAATACTTTTATAAATCCCTTTAGCCCGATTCTCTCGCACTTTTTCAAGAGACAACGATTTTCTCTTTCTTTGAGTTTCGTTTGAGTTTCGTTTGTCTGGTTCTTAGTTGATGTTAGAAATACGTATTTTACTTTTATTGGGTTGTTTTTTCACCTTGTTGTTGTTATACTAATGTTTATCATGAGCATATCAATTCAAGTTATTATTATTATACTATCATTAATCATTAACGTGTAAATATTAATATTGTTGTTGAAAGATTTTTTCAGGCGATGTTTTGGAAGGGCAAAGGGTTCGTATACCTTGTAATATGAATGCTGAATTGTGTGATGGCATGAGAAATGTTATTGTAATTAGCTGGTAGTTTGGAAGGGCTTGGAATGAGTTTGACTGCTGATATTACGTACTTATAAAGGAAGAATGTTCCTAATTGTGCTTTAGAAACAAGAAATAGCCTTGCACAATGTTTGCTCTGTAGAGAATACATGGCGTTGAATATTTTTCAGACTAAAGGTAATAAATGGAAACCTTTTTATATGATCTTTATAAGGCTGAGAGAAGTGGCTCGAGCTATAGGAAATAACAAATTGTTTGATTAAAAAATAGAAATAAGAAGGATTTTCAGATTGAAAGATTGGTTTAAGAATGGGCAACAGGAGTTAAAATGAATGGAGTTAGATTAAAAGGAGTTTCAGAATATCGCTCGTTGATAGGTGGAGGTAAAATGGCCCAGGGTCAGATGTACGGGAGTGTTAGGCACGGATAGAGGGACCAAAAGTAACAACTTGGGGTCTTAAGATGGTAGGGAATCGTTTCGGTATAGACGTATAGAGAGAAGGCCTTAAAAAAAAAAAGTGCATTGTGGAACAATGAGATGAGGAATTCATTTTTTAAAAATTGTAGAGATTGTTTTTAATATAGCTAAAAGATATAGTGATCATTTACGTGATGGCATACTGTTGGAAGAATATACAACTTCACGAGACCGAGAAAGACAAAGAAAAGAACGGGTGCCATTTTTATATATCCATGTTGTGCGCTGACCTTTTCTTTCCCACTTGAAATACCGCTCCTTTTTTTTTTGGCAATTCTCCTCAGCCAGCAGACCCGGCTGAACTTTTATGTAGACCTTTTATCTTTGCACGGTCAGGTGATAGCCTCTTTTCAACAGATACTGTTTGCTCTCACGTGCTGGGAGAGGGAGAGGGTCGCCTCTCGACGCCATGAGAACGACCGCAAGTAAGCTTTCCTGCTTATTCCAACTGGAAGCAAACGCTCCTCTGGTCGATCATTTCAGAAACGGTTTTTGCCATCTTGATATAATGGCGGTATTTCACCTCGGCTTTCTTTGGCCCCTACGGAAATCCCGTGATTTTATAGGACGACAGGGGGGTAGTGCCATCAGTGCACCTCACGCGGTGCACTGTATGCATTACTTAAGGTTCCTTACAGCGTCCCTTCGACCCCCTAGCTGCAACCTCTTTCATTCCTTTAACTGTACCTCCTTCATATTCTCTTTGTTCCATCTCACTTTCCACCCTCTCCTAACAGTTTTTTCTTAGTGCATCTGTGAGGTTTTCCTCCTGTTACACCTTTCAAACCTCCTTTACTTTCAATTTTCCTTTCAGAGCTGAATGGCCTCATAGGTCCCAGCGCTTGGCCTTTGGCTTAAATCTTATATCCTATCCTATCCTATAGGACGGCATGTTGATCTTTTCTGCTCGACGGGATATTATTCGATACTTTATTCATCCTCTGTTTATGGAAAGCCACAAATTCGGGGAAGAGCATATTTCACTGACAGTTTTAGGACACCACGTTTTTCTAGGGTGAAAAATTGCTGATGGGATCACACAGAGTTACGTGAAAAGAGAGGTAGTTTGCATAAAAGTTTCCTTTGTTGAAGCAATTCTAAAAAAGTATTATTAGGTTATGAAACCCATTTTAACCGGTGTTAGTCATTTTAACAAAAGTCTATATTAAAACAGCCTTTTTAGTGGAAAATACTTGATAAAAAGATAAAAAGGCTAAAACTAGGTCATTGCATTTAGAGAAAATTAGTTAATAATGGCAAATATTCTTCATTGTAGTTTTGTGTTTTGAACAGAGTATTTTCAGTAATTCTAATAAATATGTTAAAACCAAGCTTAGTTTATTTAAAAACTAATATAACCCTCTCAAATTATTGTTTATTAAAAGTTAATATGATCAGATTGTTTGACATTCTGTAGAATCAAAACGATAAAATGAAATAAGAAAAAAATATGTTGCACAACAACAAACTTCAGAATGAATTTTCATACTGAGACTCTGGAATGACCGTCGAGGAAGTCTGGTATTTAATCAAGTTGGTCATAGAGTAACAATGTCTGGTGTTTCCAGCTGTGGTTTATTTATTTCCGTGTCTAGCCTTTTTTGTTTTCGTTTTTTGCCAGACTTTTCTGAACTAAGACTATAATCCACGCCAAAAGATAATTGAAAGGTGAATATTAAGTATATGAAATGCCGAAAATAATGGGAAAAAATATGATTTTTTGGTATATGTGTTCGACATCGTTGTGATAACTGATTTGCTTTTTCAAAATCCGTTGTGCGTAATTGATACAAACTCTGGATTTTAATATTTAATTAATTTCTTGAAATAAAGCATTGACTTTATCGCCGGTGTCAACCATAAAGTTGATGATGCACTACAGTTTTATGGTAGCTTATGTGAAAGTTAAATCAGTGAAATTCGTTTACTTTATCTCGAAAGGAGAGAGTGTCTTCGCCACGGGGATAATTTCTCTTAGGTAGTAATTCCTCGGATGTGTGAGGGATTTATCTTTTTCCAAGTCTTCTTTTAAACTTCCAGGTCAACAGAATGATTAAGAAGGACGTCGTAGGAGTCCTCAAATCCCTTTAGGATTCGTTTAAGGGCCCCGCGTTCCTCTGGCCGTTAATAAAATTCCTCAAATAAAACATTTTTCTTTTTTCTGTTTTTCCTTTCTGGATCACGGCTCTTTCCTTTCGACTTCTAAATCTTGCAGCTTTACTTGTGCCTGTGTTGTCGTTTACGCGCATTTTAGTTTTCTGTAAAAGAATACTATTGAGATGGCTATTTGTCTGTCCGTCCGCACTTTTTATGTCCGCCCTCAGATCTTAAAAACTACTTTGGCTAGAGGGCTGCAAATTGGTATGTTGGTCACCCAACCTCAACTCACCAAACATACCAAATTGCAGCCCTCTAGCCTCACTAGTTGTTATCTTATTTAAGGTTAAAGTTAGTCATAATCGTGCATCTGGCAGCGATATAGGATAGCCACCACCGGGTCATTGTTAAAGTTTCATGGGCCGCGGCTCGTACAGCATAATACCAAGACCACCGGAAGATAGATATATTTTCGGTGGCATTGATTATGCGTTGTACAGAAAACTTGACTGCGCTGAAGAAACCTCTGCGCCTTTTTTACTTGTTTACCTTTACATCCATTAATTCCTAATCACCATTTGAATTTTTATGCATATCATTTTCAAAGTTGTTTTATTTTCATTTATTATATTATAGAGATGGCTTATATAATTATTTGCCTTCCTTCTTGTGTCGCTGTTATCATATATTTTTTGTTTCATTACTGCACTATTACTTTATCTACAGTTTTAATTTTTGACGCTGAAGTGTTGCTATCTTTAATAGATAAAGTTTTTAGCGTAAATTTTACTTATGAATTTTATGTGTACATATATATATATATATATATATATATATATATATATATATATATATATATATATATATATATATATATATATATATATACATATACATACACACACACACACGCGCGCAACAAAACATACATCTTATTCATGTGGTGCTAGGGTCGCCATGCCCTACAACCTAAAATGGCTGATTGCACCTTATTCAATATTGGCTGTGAGGGCGCCTTGTCCCTACGTCTATAAGGGCTGACTACACCTTATTTATTATGGGTAGTGGAATTGTAAATTATATATATATATATATATACACATATATATAATATATATATGTATGTATATATATATATTTATATATATATACATATATATATATATATATATATATATATATATATATATTTATACATATATATAAAATTCCATTTTGTCTTTCTTTGTCTGTACGCTTATGTTTTTTGATAAATAACACGACCGTCAGGAAATAAAGACAACGCTGCAGACACATATAAGTCCTCCCACTTTCAAAAGAAATGAAATATGAGACGGACATATTGGCATCGGCGGAAAGATCCAGCAACACAAATACAAATCTTAGGGGAAAATGGCTGCACCAACAGAGATAAAAGTGAGAGAGAAAAAGCGGAAACATATTCTTTTTCTTTTTTTTTATTTTTGCTCATTCCTTTTGTCCTTCCTTTTTCCTTTTCCTTTCTCTCCACGACGCGAATTGTGGCTTTTGAAATTTATTGGTGTATCGAAGGGAAAATGCGTAAGGTGAAAAAGAAAAGATTTTATGTATGTATATATATATATATGGATACATATGTATATATATGTATATGTATGGATACATATGATGTATATATATACATATATATATATATATATATATATATATATATATATATATAATATATATATATATAATATATATATACTGTATATATGTATATGTGTGTGTGCGTGTGGGCTTGCATTTGTTTTCGGTTTTAAAATAAGAAAATTATGAAATAAAATACATTAATGGCTCTGTTAACGTATTCATAGTTAAATGTAATGATAATTAATTTAACAGTTACATATAGTGAACATTCGTTGTTTCAACAGATAGACAACAAATAAGAAAAAAAGAAGATTAGTTGGTAAATAAGAACATTGAAGAAACAGTATAATACGATTTAGCACTGAGGACGAATTAGTATAGTATATCAGATGACGAAAGTAAAATCACAATTGCACCCCAGTCTTCTTTAGTTTCCATGCGTATTTTATTATCCATGCCCCATTATTAGTACTGTGGCGCTTGTTTTCAACTTTGTATCCTTAAAGAAAAATTTCTAGGCGTAAAAATGAACAGCCATTTCCCCCTAGGATTTGTACTTGTGTTTCTGGGTCTTTTTGCCGATGTCAGCATGTCCGTTGCATATTTCATTTCTTTTGGAAATGGGAGGACTTTTGTCTGCATTTGAAAGGAGAAGATTAATCATGTGAGTGGTGTGTTTTTAAGTGATAATCTATAATTTAATTCATCGCGTGAAGGAGAAAAATTATATTCATACAGATGAAAATAAGATATTTCCTACTCTTTTCAGAAAACAGCGTTCCTTGTTTTTTCTTTGATTATTGTTATTATTCAGTAGATGAAACCTATTCATATGGAACAAGCCCACGGGGGCCACTGACTTGAAATTCAGGCTTCCAGAGAATATGGTGTTCATTAGGAAGAAGTAAGGAGAGGTCAAGGGAAATGCAGAAAGAAAAGATCCCACTTATTAAACAAGAAAAAATTAAATTAATAAATTAACAAACAGAATAGTAGTAGAGTAGTAATGTACTGCACCTTCGCTTGAACTTCTGAAGTTCCATCTACACGACATCCTCTAGGAAGCTGTTCCATAGTCCAGCGGTGTGAGGAATAAAGGACCTCTGGAGCTGAGAAGTTCGACAACGAGGCATATTTACTGTACTGTATATTGGTGTTGCTGTTCAGCGAACCTGGTTGCTCTCGGCAGGTAGAGGGCATCAGGGATCAGTTGTGAAAGTGGAATTTCCTAATCACTTCAGAATCTAAAATCCCTTGCTCTCCTTAGAGCACTGAATTCCCCATTTTCTTTGGAATTTGAAAATTACTTGCTTTCCTCACAGCACGGAAGTCCATGCAGAATACCTTATTGTGTAAAAGTGTCAAAAATGCAAGTATAAAACTTTAAGTCTAGATGTAACCTCCATAATAGATCTCAGCATGTTAAAGGAATATGCAAAATAAAAAAAAAAAGGTTTTTTTACAAAATACTAAAATCGTGTTCGTCAGTTTACAAGTGCAAGTGTAGGATCCCTCACCCTGCCAGTGTCTATAGGGAAATCATCAGGGAGAAAGAAAAACAAGAGTTGTAGAAAGATGAAAAGGTCAGCCTCTTCTTTCATGTGCTGTTCGCTTATTGTCGCTGAATGTCTTCTCTCCCTTCTCGGGAGCCTTTCCTTTTGGCTTCAAAGCTGAACGGTTCCTCAGAAACACCTTTCGTCTTTTCCTTGATATCCCTTTAGTAGGACCTTCAGTAAAGACACCTGCGGTGCCTCAGTGGTTATGCGATGTCTCAGGGAACTCTGTATTCTTGTTTCCTTTCAGTTGTGCTTTTAACAACTGATATTTTGTTCTACAGTAAGTTTGTTTTTAGTCTTTTATTATTGCCGGCTTTGTCTGTCCGTCAGCACTTTTTCTCTCCGCACTCAG
>JANJGK010007367.1:0-31745 GCA_039081455.1 Macrobrachium rosenbergii | reverse complement strand
GCACAAATATACAAACAAATATACAAACGTTCATTTTATATATAAGATGTATGTATGTATGTATGTATGTGTATATATATATATATATATATATATATATATATATATATATATATATATATATATATATATATATATATATATATTAATGATGTTAGTTTTTAGAAATTGGTATTAATTGTTTACTTTTCTTTAGTAAATCAAATCTTTTTTATTTTCATATGGAGAGTAGCCAAGTGAATATGTTTTCCTTTTTTTTCATGAGGTCTTCCGTGCAGACTCTACTTCAACGAATAACTGATTCCGTCTTGCACGCATATCCCAAATAATTTACCTCGCGTTGTTAATGTTTCGTGTATTACGAACACCATATAGATTAGACAGACTCAGCGCTTTTCCATTTCCATGGGTCGGCCTGTGGCATGATGGGAACAAGCGACTGATACGTAACTAGTCATCGAAAATCGACAGTAGACAAAAACAAAAGAATAGGGACCACCGCTGTTCAGTCTTTTTTATTCTCTGATATTCTGAAGCGCTGTTCATCGCGATGTCGGAGGCTGGTAAAAAGGGAAGAATACGGTTAGAACAACAGCGCTTTGATTTTGACATTTCGATGCCAGTGCGGCCACCAGCATCTCGATGCAGGTGGCCGCGTTGTCGCTCATCACGAAGAGCCCGAGATGAATTTCTATATTATGCAACACACTTCATTGCCAGATGCGGCTATCCCGAAGCATTGGAGAGTACATATTTTACTGATTTCGGAATTATACAACAAATGTAGTTTTCATCAAATGTAAAATCTAGTGTCAGCAGAACTTTCCGTTTTCTTGTCTTAAGATATGTTTTGCTAACTTTCTTCGATTTTCATCCTACGCAGTTTAGAAAACTCCGCTCACGGGTTTACATGATTTTCTACAAATCTTGTGGTTTATTCAAGGTCATTTCATGGCACTGCTTTTCTTTTCATAAATAGATATGGTTTTCAAATTCTCTAAGGGAAACTTTGTGTGCCTTCCTGATATTAGAAACGCATTACCTTATTCTAAAGCGATGACCTCATCGTTAAGATAAAGCATAGCCTTCCTGAGGCTGCGCTTGATCTTGCCAATGGAGTTAACAGTTGTAGTTGAAATTCAACCGATTGAGTATATGTTTTCCTTGCGCTACTGGTCCTTCTTTCATTTTTTGCATTATCACGGTTTTTAATTTTCTTTTTACTCCTAGTATATGTCATCAATCCTTGTTGTTAATTTCTGAATTTTTTCTTTTACTTTTGTGTTTCATTGCCTGTAGTTCCTTGTTAATATCTGCATTTCATTCTTAATTGTATGTACTTGATAAATCTTAAATGGGCTTACTGTAAGCTCTGTTTTATTCTTTCACCTTTTGCATGTTTTCCTTGTAACACTAATATGTTAATTTTTTTCCATAAATGTCTTAATATATATATATATATATATATATATATATATATATATATATATATATATATATATATATATATATATATATATATATATATATATATATATATATATATATATATATATATATACATATATATATATATATATATATATATATATATATATATATATATATATATATATATATATATATATATATATATATATATATATATATACATATACATATATATATATATATATATATATATATATATATATATATATATATATATATATATATATATACATATGTATGTATGAATGTATGTATGTATAATGCTACGTACTGTAGCTGGATTCCTGCAAATATTAATGAAAGACGTAAAGGCAAGATTTTTGCTCTCTTTTCCTTGCTTTAAAGTAATTTAGTGATACTTTCGGTTAAGCAGTAATCATATCAGACCGTCTTTTATTTCATAACCTTTAATGATAAAATGTAAAGAGTTTTCTCTTGAAATTCAGCTGAGAGTAACTTATTACTTTATCCTATGAGCATCGAATCACAAAGGGACCAGAGATCGACCTTAGCTAGGCTGACAAAGACCAAATTAATTTGAACTCCTTAATAACCCCAGTCAAGCATCTGTAGCAGCGTGAAATGCGGTGCGTATCCTCTGTGAATCAGCTTTGTATCACGTACAGAGATCGTCTCCAGCAAGAAGATGGCAATATACCCCATCTACCATGATTATCAAGTCATGGACTTCGAGATGATAAACTTTGTTCTACCCTCAGCTGGACATGCCGAGTCAAGTGGATGTCTGGGCAGACTGGCATAGCAGAACTACTAAAATATTAAAGTCCCTCTTAGGACTGAAATCACATAAGTTCGTACATATCTGAAAGATTTCGTGCAGCTGCAGATTCCATCAGATTAGGATTATTTGCCTTCTGGAGATACTTATTACTTATTACAAGGGACACTATCCTGCTGTAAGAATGTCCACATCTGCTGTCTCACCCTGTAGGCTACTTAATCCCTGGGTATATGTGGCAGTATCTGTATTCCAGTATATCATTCTAAAAACACGAAGCTCTAGTTAAGGAAACAATCATGTACAGGCTATTTAGGCAAGTGTGGCAAAGTCCAGGCAAGAGGGAGACTAACCTCTAAATGATTGCTCGCTTTAGCAAAAGGAACGGAGTCCAGTAAGTTCTCCGCTAGAACAGGGCCATATAACATGTGTAGGATGTCTAATAGCACGGTAGTCATATCTTAAACAGCCTCTTTTCGCTTGGCCTAGCACATCCTCGAACACTAAAATTCTAATTAATGTGAGTGATATTATCACTGGTTGAATATTTAATTTTAATTTCCCGCATAAAACTGTAAATTTATTTTCGCTGTCAAACTTACCCGTCGGGAGAAGTTGCATTCACTGTAAATGCCAGTACAATGTAATCACTGTCACTTGTCTCCTTCCATTAGAATAAAAGTAATGCTTTTCGTGCGTGTAAAGCTTACTAATTTGTTTATTTTGCTGTGTAGGAAAAGATTAATGTTGCTGCCCGTCCCATCAGAACCACTGCAACAACTAATAGTTCTCATTCGGAGCATTACCGTTATGTACGAGTATGCCGCATATATAATCTTAGACTTTTGGATACAAAAGCTTTCGGCAGCATTGCATTTTTAAAATTAACTTTATTTGCATACACTGAGTATTTACTTTCAGCATACGGCAGCCATAGTTTTTCTCTTTCTTGGTTTTGTTTTCATTTTCCATGTTTACTTGCAAGTGATGTGGACACTTGTGATAGACAGTGTATTAATTTATTTATGCCAGAAGAAATCATACTTGTCCGCGTGTTACAAAATTACCAATTAACTATGATGGTGGAGGTGGGTTGATATTGACTTTAAGTACAAAACATATGTACAGCAGAGTCGACATCAACCTGACTTCTCTTGATGGTTCGGCGATCAGTCAATGTACATACATCGATGTTTCTAAACCAAGCAGCGGTTCCAATCCCACTGGTGAAGAAGCACTCATCAACTATGTCTTCCCTTGGGTAGCCTATATTTATTCCCGAAGTATAGTGAACTGGATAGGAAACGATAATTGTGGCTTAATATTCGTGGATATAAAAAAATATCGCGGCGCATTCGAAAATATGATTCATAATTAGCCACGTGTTACAAAGTTATCAGTCAACCATCATGGAGGAGATGGGTTGATATCGAGTATAAGTACGAAACCTGAATTCGAAAGGCACCTGCACACCAGAGTTGATATCAACTAATGCCTCTCTTGATGGATCAATAGTCAAGAGTTACTAAGCATCGTCGTTTCTAAACCAGGCAGCGGCTCGAACCCTAGTGGTAACGGAGCACTTATCAGTTATAATCCCCCTTGGGTGTAAATTATTCCCGAGGCACAGTGAAGTGGGTATGAAGCAATGTTTGTGGTTTAAGCTTTGAATATAATATATATATATATATATATATATATATATATATATATATATATATATATATATATATATATATATATATATATATATATATATATATGTATATATATATATATATATATATATATATATATATATATATATATATATATATATATATATATATATATATATATATATATATATATATATATATAATATATATATATATATATATATATATACATATATATATATATATATATATATATATATATATATATATATATATATATATATATATATATATATATATATATATATACATATATATATATATATATATATATATATATATATATATATATATATATATATATATATATATATATATATATACATATATATATATATATATATATATATATATATATATATATATATATATATATATATATATATATATATATATATATATATATATATATATATATATATATATATATACATATATATATATATATATATACATATATATATATATATATATATATATATATATATATATATATATATATATATATATATATATATATATATATATATATATATATATATATATGTTTGTGTTATGTGTGTTGTGTTTAGTTTGTGTGTGTTACACTATCGTATCGAGTATGAAAATAAAGATGACTAGATAAAATCCTGTTGCTTTACCAGAAAAACTCACATAATCATAAATATTCAAAATATTTTAACTAAATCTTTGAAAAAGATAAATTCATATCTTATTAATATTTCTGGTAACAATAAGATGTTTAAAGCATTGTCAGATTATCATACTGATAACGAAATCAAAGTTGAATGGAGGTCTGGATAAGAAAAAGTAAACTGGTTACAATGAAATAGGACTAAATCCTAAACTCCTCCGGAATCCAGTGGCTCAAACTTAACTGGTTTCAAGCTAAAAGGCCACATTGTCTCTGACTAGTCGGCTTCTACAAATCTCTCCCAACCAAGCCATTTCCGTGAAAGCTACAAAAGCTAAAAAAGCATTGGTTTTGAAAGAATCGCCTTAAACTCACGATTTCCACTCTCTCCATTCTAGCCTTCTCGCTTTGCATCAGCCGGCTATCCACTTAGCTATTTATTTACACATGCATTTCTTTTGGGAGGGGTTTGTCAGTTAGTATAAAAAGGAAACAAGTACTGTAATGCACGCACTTTATGGACAGGAATCTCTCATGTAAGGTAAACAGTAATATACGAGTTACCATCTTATATATGCATAAGATTCATTAAGCGAGTTCTCCCTGTAACGATGTTCTTTACTATTATTCTATAAAAATAATTTCAATAAAATTTCCTCATTACCAGGTTTTATTTGCTTCAAAAACATTATAAATCAAAACTTACGTTGGATTATGGGATAAACTAAGCAAATAACACCGCTTTAATGGGTATTAACACTATTAAAAGCGATAGGTATACATTTCTCAAGAGAACGTAAGCCTGTAATAATAAATATGATTAAGATATAGAATATCAAAATAGAAATACCAAGAACAAAGTTTGTAAGTTAAAAGAGTTGTCATGAAAGATTGAAACCTCTAATTCATTTAGTATTTACTTCTTATCCCTCTCAATGCACAAGTCTCATAATAGTCGAAGTTCTAATGGAGAAACTTGAAATGAATCATCACCAGTGTCTACCTCATGCTCTGTAAAACATGAACACCTCGGCAGGATTGCGTGAGGTTGCTCAGGAGGTTTCCCTCAAACAGCGTGTCATTTGTTATGAATAATATTTTGATGGTTTAATTTACAGATTCGATTCAAGCAATCTCTCTTTGATGTAAATGGTCTTTTAACACAACCAACACTAATAATAAATTATTCACGTAGGCTAATACTACAGTATATTACTTTACATATCACCAAACACCAAACTAATCATTCATTTAAAAGAAATTAGAGATGGCCATATGGCTAGTTATCGCATATCATAAATCTTCTTGATTCTCCTTGAAAAGGAATCTGATTGGAACATTTCAGCAACTTTGCAATTTATGTTTGCCCAGCAAATACCATAGGAAATGTAACCGGAAAGGTGTTATCATCTAGTTTTCTTACACTGACACTAACTGCTATCTTCTCCAAAAGCAAAAAAAAAAAAAAACAAAGATGTGGGTATAGGATTACTGATGACCCCTTCTAAAATTTGAGTCACTGTTTTGTTAAGCTGATTTGTAAACTTGACTGGAAAATGGTATACTGGACATCAATGATCCTGTGTGGTCATTAAGTCTAATATGGTGTTGAGACACTTCGGCTTTGCACAGTTTTATGCCTGAGGTTGTTATGAAGTACTGATATTCAGGCAACAAGTTAATTATTACCAGTAAGTGAGACCTTTCTATCGAAATATTTTGACCATTTTTGTATGAGAACGTTGTCAAAGTTATAACAGACTCAAGCACGAAAATTACTAACAATATTGAATTTATAAATCCCCAAACACTGACAGAAAAAATTTTGGGTTATCAGCAACAACTACAATTTGCATTCACATCTGTTGCCATTGCTTTTACTAACACTTCCTAGGTAGCTGCCGATTCAATACCTTCATAAACTATGATAGCCTGCACCTGATTGATTGCAATGTTTCCTAAGAAATCTTGCGGACAAAGGACAATTGATTTTCTCGGTTTTAGTTCTCTTTGACGTATGTCTTTATGTCCCTTCAATGGGCGTAATTTTCTGTAGCATGGAAAATTTCCTTCCTCCTACCTTGCTTCTGTAAGTTTGTTGTTATTCTCATCCATAGATTCTCTTAGTATGTTAAGAGGTTTATCCCCTTAAACCTATTATACTAACTTGATGGTAAAAGGAATAGTCAGAACATCTAGAAATATTCTGTATGGGTTTGTATGTCGATAAGATTTTGTGGACGTTCATTGTAAAAAACAACTTGAATTGTGCATTTACATACGCAACTGCTTTAAATACAGGCCTATTACTGATATTCTTGTGAATGAAAAACTATATTGCTATTTTCTATTTTATTGAAAAGTTAGAGAAAATCACTGTTTTATTTGTGTTTATTTGAGTCTAATACTATTATTTTAGGACTATGTTTCCATGCTTGATGTTTCACATTGATTCGGACTTATTCTTTTTACAAAGCATCAAACAGTTTTGTCAAGCTGTCTAGAAGCTTAGTTATCTTCGTATAAAGCTGCGATAATATACATAAATCATTAAAATCTAAGGAGACATGTCTGCTATAACTCAAGATATGCTTGCAGTGTCTCTGTCCGCCCGTATAATCTATCCCTTACCACGGTATATGTTCGTGATAAAAAAATTACCGTTGTTACCTTGAATGCCTCAGCGTGTTACTATCACATTCACAAGCACAGTAAGTTGTACTCATGCAAATCCTAACATTCTAATCAGGCGCTTCCACCGACCAACATCCCATCTGAGAACGATTTTGTTTTTGTACCCAGAGTCTTTTGTCCGGTATACGGTTGTATATGGTGGTACAATTCTCCCGTCTCTTTAACCATTGTCCATCACCTACCTCGTCCAGTCGACTGCTGGTAAGAAAACTAACTGATATACTCGCTGCGCTGGAAGTGTTGCACCCTTCGACATATTTCATTTCTTTATAATTTACGACTTGCTTCCAATTCCACTTCTCGTTCTATTACCTGCGACGTATCTAACAAAGTATTAATATGAATAAGTAAAGCCTCGTTATAATATTTCTCAGCATAGGAAGGGAGATTTGCACGTAGATGTTTATTCATAGCTAATATACCCAATATACTTCATATCTGATTGAAGTAAGGGTGGAAAGTACAAGATAGAGGTTGAAATAAAAGGCGATGAGGTATATGATTTGAGGATATTCACCCACCGACGCTAAGAGTAAACAAAACTGATACTACATCCACGACTGATTAATTTCAATGAATTCACAACAAAATGGTTTGCATAAGTTGTATTTATGTCCGCTGAAGCCGCCAGATAGTAAGTTCTTGCAGCAGATTATTGCAGCTGTTAATTAATGGAGGGCAGTGGTTGTCCCGGCCTACTGTACATATGAAGTGCCGTGTTTAGATTTGTTAACTAGACAGCCATTGTAAAAGAATGATCAGTTGCAAATTAAATAAATAACGTAATGGGAATACAGTTAGTTAACCAACCGTCACCTATATGAAACTGGCAATTGTAAAATAAAAAAAATAAAGCACATGAGCATAATTAAGGAAATTGCTATTAATGAGGTTTTAAAATATGTCGAAATAGCTGATTCATACACAGAAGTTCAAGTATGTTTTCATTATCGAAGAACGTTGCCAGTTTTCATACTAGTATTATATAGATGTATTTGACATGTGATAATATTGTAATAAACTACACATTAAGGTAGTCAATAGGTTTTAAAAGTCTTAGTCAAAACGACCGTAAGTGAAACTAATTATTAATCGACTATCAAAGGCATCGTTTTTTTATTTATTTATTTTACATGGCATGGTTATAAAATCGTATCCACAGTTAACTTCGACATTATTTTACCCGTACTACTCAATACCCAAGATGAAATTCGATCCACGTCAAACTTTTTTAAATGTACATATAAAGCTTTTTAATTACTATCAAGCAAATGTTATTATTAGTACAAACAAGTCATATAAAATTATTTTATAAAACTGAAATCATTTTTTACCGCATATTAGTAAGCTAGGGTTTTACCCTTCACATTTTATTTTGTGAAACAGAAGATGCTGTTATTTTTTGTGGTCAGACCTTAATGTATTTAAGGTGAAAGATGCGATAAATGAATATCTCATCCTGAAGAGTTTATCACGGGTAACGAGTATTTATGTCTGAAGTGTCCTTTTGTCGCTTAGTCTCATTTGTGCAGTCTCTCCACAAATAATAAAATAAAAACTATTTACCCCAAAGGTATTTGAATATTACAGACAGTTCACTCCATACTTATAGTATATCTCTCTCTCTCTCTCTCTCTCTCTCTCTCTCTCTCTCTCTCTCTCTCTCTCTCTCTATATATATATATATATATATATATATATATATATATATATATATATATATATATATATATATATATATATATATATATATATATATATATATATATAACATAAAAATGCAAGTATCACTTGTTTGGCTTGACCGCCTCAAATTCATAAATTCAAATGAAATCCGATCGAATAAACGCAATAAAGATATATACGTAATTTGGAGAATGTCAGTTCCTCCTGAAGAATGCTTAACAGCCAAATCCATGATATTTCATTATGCTTTAAAAGATGCACAATTCAGTAAGACGCAAAAAAGAAAAAGGCTCCACCACCACACCAAAGACCCTTCTCAGAAAAGATGATAGAGAATATCGAAGAGAGTTCACGTAAACAATAGAGGGAGATTTTGTGCCAGACTTTAAATGCAATATCAGAAAGTAAGGAATGACAAACATTGTGTTGCGACGTTTTTCTATTCACAAGAAAGAGCAGAGTAATGAAATCAGCTGACCAAGCCAATGTGCTCTGAGGCTTCCAAGGTCTCCTTCGACGATGAAAACTTCCTGAATGAACAACTTTTGACAATCAGCTTGAAGCTAAAAAATAAATTGTCCCAACTTTGATTTTTATCGCAAAGAGAGAGAGAGAGAGAGAGAGAGAGAGAGAGAGAGAGAGAGAGAGAGAGAGAGAGAGAGAGAGAAAGCGTCCTTAAGCACAATCCTCAGTTGTAATATATTCTTATATTAAAAGAAAAAAGGAAACATTCAATGGGCGATGTATACGTATTATTTTCCTTTTAGAAATGAAAAGAACACTAAAACACCAGTCCTTTTTGTTATAGAACTGTAAGCAGACATAATCTTTTAATATTTATCATATTTAAACGCTTAAGTGTTAAATATTAAATTTATCACAAAAGTGGGAAATAAGTAGCAATATAAAGATATACTTGTTCACATTACACTGATAAGGGTACAGTAGTCCAGATATCGAATATGAAAGGTACCTCACATCACAATTAAGGCAGTCCAAGGAAATCCAAAGAGGTGTGAGCAAACTTGATCACGTCTGCAAACTTGCAGACGTTTTCGTCCTGAAATTTCCTCCAGTCTTAGGTTACTTGGTTCATTATTATTATTATTATTATTATTATTATTATTATTATTATTATTATTATTATTATTATTATTATTCAAGGACTTAAACAGGCGTTTCTTGTGTACGTTCATTCGAAGTACATTGGTATAGTAACAAGCAATTTTTTGTGTAAATACGTAATTTGTTAGCTTTCAAAAGCTACTGACACTTCGTCGGAAGGATTGTTAGTGAAACCGAGTTATGGGACTTTATGACACTGTATATGTAGTTCTTGCAGACCTATCCATCAGGTATCCATAAACTTTCATGCTATAAATGAAACCGTCACGGGTCGGGGTGAGGATTCCGGCCAAATACAGTAACGAAATCCGAATTACTTTCTGAACGAGTGTGAATCAAAACTTTTGTCAGACATTACCAAATTATCGACATTGCTAATGTTGGAGTTTTATGGTCACATTACTCAGCAAACTGTATGGATGGCTTCCCAAACCCATTTTAGAGGAAAAAAAAAATTAATGTGATGGTCAACTTAGAGTTGCCCCTCTTCTCATTCCATTAGAAAAAAGTTTAGACGTCATATGGGCCAAAGGAGCCGGGGGAGGGGGAGAGAAGAGTTTGTACATCCTTTTCAGAAACAGAAATGCGTGGAAACTTTTTAAGTTATCAGAGGTTGACAATTCATTAAGTTTTGGCGGGAAATCGTCAAAACAGTTTCTATCGGTTCTTCTCAACCCTCATGAGTCTCAGTAGGAGAATATTTCGCTGCGTCTTTTTTAATCAATTGGAAAAGTTACGTGGATGATTTTTTTTTTTTTTACGCTGTGGGGTATAGATTCTGTGGAGAAAGTGGACTAAATTTTAGATGAACTCAAATCACAAGAAATTTCCATGACATTTACATTAGATAAAAAATATTGATACACAAATAAACATGAGAAAGATGTTCGAGTAGTAGTAAAACAAGAGCTCTAAAGCACTTAGCATTTATGCTCTGATCTCTATTAATGCTTGAAGCCTTATGGAAACCACAAATGTCTGATCCTAAGGCTCCTTGTCCATTTCTCGTTCTTCCTCCCGCAATTGCTCTCTCAGCCAATTCATTTTCTTTCTTCGCTGGTGTCCCGCGGGACCGATCTTCTCGGGTCGTTGGACCGAAGGTCCACGTTTCGCTTTTTCGTTTCCTCTATTTTCTGTTTCTTTTTAACTTTCTTACGATGTCTGCTTGTCAATAATTTTTCTTGCATTTTGCTATTTTGGAATTCTGAATTTACTTGATTGTTGGCTGAACATTTCATTCACGTATTTCAATTATTAGCAATTTTGCGTGTGCAGTAACGAAAGTCTACGAGCAATATACTATGCATACAGACTTTTTGTTGTCTGTATGCCTCTCTCGCCATTGCCCCAGTAGAGTAGTGACTTGCCGTCTCGACATTCTCTTGTATTCTCGACATTTATTACCATATAAGGGTATATTTTCAGGTATATTTTCCTATGGATTATGCCACAGCAGTATCATACTTGAAGTTTAATTACTGCATTGTAGTCCTTATTACCTTACGTAATGTTAGCAGACTTCCGTTTTCATATATCTTAATAACTGCAAATGTGCTCCGTGTGCGCTTCTTATCATCATTGAAGCGTCAATTATGTTATAGTCCCGATGTTTTGCTTCTATTTTGATTCAGTGGATCAAATATTTTTTGTGTATGTATGTTTGCATATTTATGTGTGTGTATATATATATATATATATATATATATATATATATATATATATATATATATATATATATATATATATATATATATATATATATATATATATATATATATATATACACATACACACGCACGCACACACATATATATATACATACATATATATATATATATATATATATATATATATATATATATATATATATATATATATATATATATATATATATATATATATACATATTATAAATATCGAGCCTTAAGCTCGAAGAGAAACTGAACCTTTCTCAGAATAAATAAAGACATGGAAATTGGAAGCGAGAGTGAATGCTGTAGCCAGCTGTCTCCCCTCTCATTTCTCCCTTTTGTTTTAATCCTCCAGGGATAAAACCTAGCCCCATTGTTCAGACTGCACCCTGTTTTGAATCACAGTCAAGCCCCTGTTTTGCTATCTTCTGCCGGCAGACTTCTTTGTTTTCCAGAGACTCGTACGAGGTGAGATACCTAGAGTGGAGGTCATAGCTGATCTTCCAACTCCAAGGGGCTTTCTCCTAATGGCCTCTCTATTGTGAAGGAACCCAGCACCCACAAGGACGACCTACCATGCAGAAAGGTAGGAACAGCACTACTAATTGTTTTGTGAAGAATACACAACTTGCAAAGGTACGTCTGAGAAGTAAGGGAATCTGCCTAATATCTGCTATCTTCCATCTTTTTCTCACAAACTTATTCACACTTCATTATTCTGTTCATTTCTATTCTCAAGTGCAGTGTAACATGTGTCTCGGGTGTTCCCTTGAAGAAAGTGAAGTAGAGAAAAAGTTCCCATTGGAATAAGCAAAATTAATGTAATGTTCCCTCCCAAGACTTACCTCAATTTATGTATATGTGTGAGACAGTAATTAGGGTAGTGCGTTATTTAGATATCTCTCTGTTCCTACAAGAGTGATATCCTATGTTCTTATATCAACTGTACATCTATTCTGATCCAAGATTGCCAGGAGATGCATCATTAGAACGCTTTTGTTTTTATTTAAATGAATTATTCAGGGATTAGATTCCCCTATTATCACTGGGCACCACTGCAAGTGGGTTCCTTCCACTGAATTATTAAGTGGTGTCCTGGTGTTATTTACGCTGTTAATGTACGCCGTAAACTTGTAATTAAAGTAATTGTAAATTACTAGGATTGTCACTTTGGCAACCTTTTCCTTGTTCTCTCCCGTTTACATCTCTATAACTATTAGCAAGGCTATTTATGTAAATAACAGAATCAATCACTCAGACATAGACATAATATATATATATATATATATATATATATATATATATATATATATATATATATATATATATATATATATATATATATATCCATCAGGCTTCCTTACTAGATGGTGGGCAAAACTATATATATATATATATATATATATATATATATATATATATATATATATATATATATATATATATATATATATATATATATATATATATATATATATATATATATATATATATATATATATATATATATATATATATATATATATATAACGATATATATTATACAAGGTCAGATAAGGTCATAACCTCCTTCCACATCTGTTATAAGATCAATGTCGTAATTAACTTATATCTCAAAGAAACCAGGGTAGCGTTGGCCGGCCTACTCACTGGGTAAGGGCATTCTTTCTCTCTCATTCAACTCATCTCTCTCTCTCTCTCTCTCTCTCTCTCTCTCTCAAGATAGGAGTGAAAAGAGAATATCAACAGTCCAGAATTGTTACCCCAAAATAACCAAGTAAAAATTTAACATAGTGCCATCAACATCCACCTGTTGAATCTTTACAACAAAAGAGTCAAAGTGAGTCAAACATGACCGTAGTCGTGATAAGTCACATTCCCCTCCACATATATTGACCTTTATTCAATACATCTGAGGAAACAATGGAAAACAGAGCTTTTAAAAAGAGGCACAGAGAAAAACAAATGTGAGATATTTCCCACGTTACCAACCCCAAAAGAAATACACATCATTAAACATGGCAAAATCAAAATGCAGAAAAATCAATAAAAATCAAAG
The DNA here is from genome assembly GCA_039081455.1 of Macrobrachium rosenbergii. Taxonomy (NCBI): domain Eukaryota; kingdom Metazoa; phylum Arthropoda; class Malacostraca; order Decapoda; family Palaemonidae; genus Macrobrachium; species Macrobrachium rosenbergii. The sequence continues at coordinate 17,908 of JANJGK010007367.1, read as the reverse complement.
AGACATAGCCGATAAAAATAAATGGGGAAAAGGATATTCAAAGCATGGTAATCAGTGCAAAGAATCAGTACCTGTTAAACAAAGCTATTAAAACCAATTGAGATTTTTTTGAAAACAAGACTCAGCTCACCTCACAGGCAGTACACAAAGTCCTCCAGGCAAGCGGATCTGATCACAAGGGACTCTCATTCCAAAATATCTAACCTGTACTCAAATTGGATAGTTCACATTTCTTATAACACTCCCACGAGAGCTGAACTCACAAACTAACGAATACTCTACCGGAACTTGACAACTTCCTGTGACATGGCCAGAGTATCACCCAGGGCACGATGCCCTTTGTCTCCATGGGAGGCTAGACTGACGACCAGACTTCGTCAGCACTGACTCACTGAATACCTAGGCACTATTTGCATTTACCTTTACCCAGAATATCTAAAAAAAATTTTTAGCTAAAAATAAACGAAATATATGACATTATTATTTCAAATGGTTTTCATATATACATATATATGTATAAGTATAATATGGAACATGAATATTTATAAAAATAAAGGCAATGCCATGCAGGAAAGTGAAACAACAGAGTGGTGCTAAGCCTTTCGACTTACTGTCCTTTACTTAGCAGACTGATAGAAATATAAAAATACGTTTCCACTGTCATTTTTGGTGGTTAGTATCATTCCCTGTATAATCTTTTAATTGACTTGTCTCTGCTTCCAAGGGGATAGGCCTAATCTTTTGTAAAACTCTTAAATATTTACCACTGTTTTGGTAGTTCTACTAATTCTTCAAGTGTGTTGGATTCCAGGTAGATATTTTCCTTTATTATCCCCACCTGTCATTTTACGAGCTTTCTTTGTAAAATTATTTTTATATTTCTATCAGTCCCCTAAGTAAAGGACAGTAAGTCGAAAGGCCTAGCACCACTCCTTTAAAATAATCTCTTAATTCTCCTCCTTGATCTAGTGACTGCTTGAGCCTCTCTTTCAGGTACCGCCTTCTGGGAAGCCAAATCCCCGCCAGAGTCATAGACAAGCCAGCGAAGGGGATTAATTCCAAAAGAGAATGTGCCCTGGCCTTGACAACAGAATCACCACATAGCCAGGGCATACCGCATGGCATACTGCATGGCGAAAGCATGGAAAGCATAGAAAACGGACCGTGAGGTGAGCAGGCACTGCCATCTGGGAGAAGAGGAATCATAATCCGCCGAGGTTTTAAAAGATGAAGCCTGGGCAGTGCTAGTCAGAAATGCCCGACCCTGGACCCCAGACACTTGTCCCTTGTCTCATCCACTCCATCAGAGCCCTGATTTTTCCCATATGGCTGCTCTGAGCCTCAGTCTTTCTTTGTGGTGAAAGCCCCTAATTCATGCGCTCCCTGCTGGCGCTGAAGACACGGTCCCCTGTCTCCTACGAAAAGGTAATGTACCCAAAGTAAGGTTTTGAATCAGCCACGGCCCTATTAATCTTCTACTGAATTTACTTTTCTTTCTAAAGTGCGATCTTTTCACAAGAACTGCTTTGTTTAATACAGTGAGTAATTTATTCCAGTTCATGTTGATTCCAGTGCCTAGAATCAAGTTGCTGTGGCACCTGATGTTCAACCCCCTCAATTCTGTAATTCGCTACTTAAATCTGTAAGTAACCGATGCATTATCGTTTGCAGACAGAGTTGCTAGCTGTGAACCATCTGTTCACCCCTATGCTTGTGTCATGGTTACAACCACTGCCCCTCACCCAACAGTGTCCTATGACGTGGATTTTTCCCCAGTTTATGTTATTGAGTAATTTACTGGACTTTTAGTTATTCAGCATGAATCTCTTACCCCTGTCTGGTTTTGTAAATTTCCCATTCTTCTGATTTAGTTTGTTAATGTAAATATAGGTGATTTTAAGTGAACCCCAAGTGTTTATCTGAACTTTCCCTATTGAAGTAAAGTCTTCAGCTTAAGTTTTTCATTATGTTGTTTACCTGAATCCACACCTGCAGTCAGAATTTAACCCATGTGGTGAGTTTCCTAGTCTTCCCCAAGAAAATATTTAACATTGGCGACCCTTGCTTGAATTCTTGTAGCCTTGCAGGCCACGTGATCATTGCATGCCTGTGACCTCCCGCAAGCTATCAGCTAGTAGCTATGCTAAAGCTGGACACAAGACATAGAAATGAACCTTTAAAGTAAAATCACGATTACAAGCACGCGTGAACAGGTTTCCACAGCATAAGTACAATGTTATTTTAGTTTATGTGTTAGGTGCGAACCAAAATCGTGTTAGGAGTGGTTAGACCATGTTTTGCTCCACAAATAGCTAACAGAGAGAAGAGAGTGTTAGTCATCCGAAATAGAAGCTTTTGGTTCTATCACATGTTATTCTGTCCATTTTTAATGCTAGGATAATTAGGCAGTGAAGTGACAAATCAAGTGATATCGAAGGAAATAATGCATTCTTTCCTCTCCCATGTGTTGTGGACAATTTGCATTCCGCCATTTTAAGCCTTCTCTCCCTGCACCGGGCCTAAGTGTTTCTCATCCAACAAAACCCTCTCCTAAGGCTTATGCTACCCATTTTTTTTATATTTCACTGACACATTCAACACACAAAGCCACAAGTTCTTCGGAGCCCAAATAACCACATTCAACATGCCAAACCCTAAGTTCTTTGGAACCTAAATAACCGAGTTCAACAATCAAAACCCTAAGTTCTCTGGAACCCAAATAACTGTTCAACTCGCAAAAACCTAAGTTCTTCGGAACCCAAATCACCACGTTCAACATGGAAAAACCTAAGTTCTTCAGAACAGAAATAACCATGTTCAACATGAAAAATCTAAATTTTCGGGAACCCAAATACCACGTTCAACATGCAAAAAACCTAAGTTCTTCGAAACCCAAATCACTGCTTTCAACATGCAAAAACATAAGTTTTTCAGAACCCAAATAACAGCATTCAACATGCAAAAACCTATGTTCTCCGGAACCCAAATAACTGCATTCAACACAGAAAAACCTAAGTTCTTTGGAACCCAAATCACTGATTTCAACACACAAACCCGTAAGTTCTTCAGAACCTAAACAACCGTGTTCAACACTCACAACCTTAAGTTCTTTGGAACCCAAATAACTGAGTACAACACGCAAAGACCTAAGTTCTTTGGAACCCAAATCACTGTGTTCAGCATGCAAACCCCTAAGTTCTTTGGAACCCAAACAACCGCGTTCAACACCCACAACCTTAAGGTCTTCGGAACCCAAATAAACGCTTTCAGCATGCAAAACCCTAAGTTCTTCAGGACCCAAATCACTGCATTTAAAGTGCAAACCCCTAAGTTCTTCAGAGCCCAAATAACCACATTCAACTCGCATAACCTTTAGTTCTTCAGATTCCATTTAGCAACATTCAACATGCACAACCCTCAGTTTTTCAGGACCCAATTAGCTGCATTTAACATGCACAAACCTCAGTTCTTCTGAACAGCATAACCGTGTTAAACATTCACAACCTAAAGTTCTTCGGAATGAGATAAAATTGTGCATCCTGTATAAACCCTTTGAGTTCTTCGGAACAGAATAAAAGTAGCGCATCACTCACAAACCCTTAGTTCTACAAAACAAATCCTGAACCACTCATCACAAGCAAGCCTGAGCTCTAAGGAACCACCCTTGAAGCAAAGGGCCACATCCAATCTGAGCTTTGTTCTTTTCTAACCTTAGGCCAAAGATTTCAGCACCATGCAGGTCGAGGACTTCAAACTGTTCTTGAGCACTGGCAAACAGTTGCTACTGATGGAGAAGGAGTTGTGGAGTTCGGTCCTAGAGAGGGCCAATGCTACAAAGGAATAAAGAAAGGAGAAGCCAAGGGAAGAACTAGAAAGAAAGGAGAAGGAAGCCAAGGAAGAATAGGAAAGAAAGGAGCAGAAAGCCAGGGCAGAACGAAAAAGAAAAGAGAAGGAATCCAGGGAAGAACAAGAAAGAAAGGAGAAGGAAACCAGGGAAGAATGAGAAAGAAAGGAGAAGGAAGCTAAGGAAGAATGAGAATGAGCAGAGTGGGAAGCGGAGAAAGACAAGTAAAGGGCCCATGAGCTACAAATTCCCCAACTCACTGCCACCAGACCAGTTGCTCCCTTTCCCCAACCAACCATTTGCAGCATAAATACCCTGATCCAACCCTGGAATGAAGAAGAGCCTGAAGCCTGGCTCAACCACATCACAAAGGTCATCTCAACATACTTGCCGCCCTTGTCGAAGTGGCATTGATCTTGGGGGAGTATCTGGGTGGAATGGGCGCCTCTGCTTTCTGTTTTCTCACCCTGGATGAGCAGGGAAACCTCGCAGGCTTTTGACCGGCCATCATGAAGGCCTTCGAGATCACTCCAGAGCGATGGAGACAATGTTGGCCAGGACAGCCGAAGGATGTGGACCAAACATGGTCTGAGTGGTTGTATCATAAGACCAGGGCTCTTAAGATGTGGCTGGAGTCCCTGAGTGCCATCACAGTGGAAGACATCCTCAAGCAGTTCCAAACTGAGGACTTCTACTATAGGTAAACCAAAATGTCGTGGCGGGTGAGAGGACGGTTTTCCCTGACTATATCGTTCGCAGTTAAGAGCCCTTTGGTCATTTTACCCTTAAGGAAACTGACCTCCTTAATTAAGCCTAAAATCTCAGCTGTAAAGGCGGATTAAGCACACAGAGGGAGTGTTCGCCACGTATTTATCCCGGATTTTGCTTTCATTTCTTCTAAATGTGACCTTGAGTATCCTTTGCGTGTGTGTGTTTGTGTGCGCATATAGGCCGATGCCAAATCAAATATTCCCAATCATGTTGTAATATATGAAGGTAGCATAAGTTATACAACGTAAATATAATTTGTTTCTGATTCATTTTTGCCGATTATTTCCACTTGTATAATTTATGTATATTTATGCCGCTCGCTCTCTCATATACATACAGTAAAAGACATTCACACACACACACACACACACACATATATATATATATATATATACATATATATATATATATATATATATATATATATATATATATATATATATATATATATATATATATATATATATTTTATATATATATATATATATATATATATATATATATATATATATATATATATATATATATATATATATATATATATATATATATATATATATATATATATATATATATATATATATATATATATATATATATATATATATATATATATATATATATATATATATATATATATATATATATATATATATATATATATATATATATATATATATATATATATATATATATATATATATATATATATATATTATATATATATATATATATATATATATATATATATATATATATATATATATATATATATATATTATATATATATATATATATATATATATATATATATATATATATATATATATATATATATATATATATATATATATATATATATATATTATATATATATATATATATATATATATATATATATATATATTATATATATATATATATATATATACGTATATATATATACGTATATATATATATATATATATATATATATATATATATATATATATATATATATATATATATATATATATATATATATATATATATATATATATATATATATATATATATATATATATATATATATATATATATATAAACAAATGGGAGAGCTTCTGCGAGCTTGGAATTTGCAAATATATATAGTTAAATTAACACAAAACTAAGTATGAATTAAGTGTGGACGTTCAGTAGGCCTATGGAAATACAGAGGCTTGGAAGAATAGAGAGCTTTTCAGAGGAAAGTCGAGTCAGTAGGGATCGCCCAGAAGTATATGGCTCTCAGGAGACAATAGCGGACCCACGAATTAAAAGGGGTAACAGATAATGGTAGGACTTTTAATGGTAGGGCATTTGGCATCGTGGGGGACAACGATTTAAATCGGCATGAAGGAACCGATAAGGTATAGTATACACACAAACGTATATAAAGAACAGCTAAAATGCAATATGGACAATAATCAAATGGTTCGAAATTATGGCATTATTTAAAGATCTGTGATTATCCAAAAATCACAATAGAAAATCATTAGAACAACCAAAATTTACTCTTTGTTTCTTTAGAAAACAAAGAGTAAATGACAGATCACAGTTAAGTCACAAACAAGGGATATGTCATTGATAAGCTGGCTCGTGAATATGGCCACAGGGGTCGTCAGGCTTCCTCCGTACCACTGCCAATATGACCCCATAGAACTGATTTGGGGGCAGGTAAAAAATTATGTCTCTCAGAGAAATAATTTTAAAATGGCGGATTTAAGACCGTTATTGCAAGAAGCCATTCAAAAGGTCACTAAGGAAAACTGGGCTAATGCTATAAAGCATGTGAAAAAACTTCAGATGGAAGATTCTGAAGGAGATGATTATGTGGAGCACTTAATGGAGTCTTTTGTAACTGAATTACGCGCATCCGATGACGACGACGACGACGACGATTGAATGTCTACGGATTTTATTGATTGTAAAATATATAATTTTTAATATTCATTATATGCTTAAACTGCTTTTCTTTTATATGTATTAAATAAAAAAACTTGATCTTATTATGTAAGTTATCATTACCCTTTTTCAATAAGGCAGAAAAATATACAGATGAAAAATGTATATTACAAAGATATGAAATAATTGCGTTAAATGTAAGAATGAATACAATAAAAAGACAACAATTCTTTAAGACATTATGAATTTTAACATTGTTTTAAAATACGTGGTTGCTTCAATGCAATGTCGCACTTACATTTAAGGATGTAAACCATTTGTAATAAGAGGGAAAAACAAAAAAAAAAAGAAGTGAAAGTGTGGGTGAAGAGGGATTGGTCTCGCGCCATCCAGTAGAGAACTTATCCGGCTTTACTATAAGCTGATGAGATTTTTACCTGTGTCTACAAGGGAAAAAGTCCTAAACTTTTAGATTCAAATACGAAGCATTCTGACCAGACCTCTTGTCACCCGCCACGACATTTTGGTTTACCTATAGTCTTCGCCTGCCTTCACCACCTATCTCTGCACCCAGCTTCCAAGACACTCAAAGAGTGCTGTCGCTTGCCAGACAGCTGGGACACCTACCATCCTCACATAAGCTCTCTGAGCCACAAGATCTGGCCCCCTACTCCCACCTCCGGTCAACCTACCCCTAAGAGTGGGCACCCTCAAAAGAAGCTCGTGTGTGGCCTTTGTCATAAATTAGGGCACTATGCTGAGCAGTGCCACCTGAAGGCCGAGAATTGGCCAAAAATACACCCAAAACCCTCAGCTGGGGCCACGCCCCAACAAGCCAAGGGGGAACTCACCATAAGTCTGCTCCCTCTTTGGGGACAGTGTCAAAGAGGGACTTTAGCAAGGTCTGTTGAGAAGGTGGCAAACGGGGCCAAGTGTCCGCAAACTTCAAATCCTGCCCAAGACACACTGTCCCAAGGGAAGTCCAGATGGCTGTCCACTCCAGACAGCCCCCCAAGTGGATAGGTCTCAAGAGCATAACCACTGAGCCACCTGGCGGCTCTTCTCCCTCTCAAAAACTAGCTAATATTTTAGACACCAGTTCTGCAGTGTTTCATCCCATGGTCCACGTGCCTTCCAGTGCCTCCATCCACGAAGACGAACAGATGACCATCTGCTGTGTTGATGGGAATACAAAGGACCTCCCCACAGTTCGCTTGTGGGTGACTACCAGTGATTCCTCCCGGGAGAGGGAACACCTCTTCAGAGTCGTCCAGTCTTAGCGACTGGGCACCCCTATTCCTGGGCCAAGACTTTGTCCAGTGGAGGGACACCCTGATCCCCCTATGGTTCACGACAGCTACGACTCCCAAACACCCGGAGGAGGAGACACCATCCCCCAGTGATGAATGCTGCCTGATGATCTTAATTTAGCTGAAATGCCATCCATGGCTGCATGACCACCCTGACACTCCTCCAACTTAACCTGTTTCTGATCCTGGCGTGGGTGCCTCCACTCCTGCCTCGAGCTGGGAGTGGCTTATCCAGGCCCAGATGGAGGACACCATCTGGAGGTGCCACCTCTCGGGTGCTGCTACGACGGAAGAAGAAGTAAGGGATTTGGTCAAGGACAACTTCCTCCTGGGGAATGAGGTACTCTACCAGGTGACTGGGGAAAAAATGAGCCTGCTCACATTTTCAACCGGCTGGTACTGGTTCCTCCAATAAAGGGGACTGCTACTTTTTATAAGTTACAGACACAGCCAAATGCAATTAAAACTGCTGATATGTCTCTTGGAAGCTAGATAGTTGAAAGAAGTGTAAAAAAATTTCCCTGACAGTAACATTGATTACAAAACTTTTTTTTAAATATAAATGATATACACAGATGACCATGGAATGGCAGCAATGTTGTGACAGTTGGTTGTGAGTACATCTGCACTTTGACAATAACAAAACTCACATGATCAGGACCCAGCTGAGCACTGTTCTAGCTAGAAATTACAAAATGAAATACATGAATCTTTTCTGAGTGAATGATGCATGAATAGATTTAGAAGTTAATTAATCATTGAAAAATGTATACAATGACTTTACGAGAAGAAAAACTTTGAAATCATAATCATTTCCCCTCCACTGAAGGAGGGCGTGAAAGACAACAGGCCTACAAAGGGCGGAGCTAAGCAGCTGGCGAGACAGACACAAGTCAGCCTGGAGAGCCTATGTCGGGGAGTAGCCAACACGATAAATTGTTGTACTCCTAACACATTTCAACTCTAACACTTCCTATAGCTTTGAAAATGTGCTCTAAGCTTCACAAAATAATTAACTTCACTAGCAAGACCTAGCAAGTCCAGCTAACATGCAAATGTGCCACATGCAAGGCAAGGCCCTTGAATAATTAATTAGCTAACATGCAACCTACTCCGACTTCAGAGGAATTCGCTGGCGTGCAGTGATGACTACAATGCACACAGCTTTCGCCCGCTAACTTTGAATCCCAACAGCGGGAATTTTACAAGTTCCTAGTCACAAATTACGAACTTACGCACTTAAACACACTATCGTGAGAGAAATAAATTTTGTTCGTTCGTCTTCATGGTCCAAGTTGCCATGGGAGTATTGAATAGTCAAGTTCGTCTCTTAAAAACAACAATAAAATGCTAATTCAGGCAAGGTTAAGCCACTGTCATGTCTATGGCAGAGTGGTTGATTCTGATACTTACATAAATAGCCTTGCTAACGACCATAGAGACGTAAATGGGAAAGAACATGGAAAAAATGGGTAAGATCGCCAAAGTGACAATCGTAGTAATTTACAATTACTTTAATTACAAATTTACAGGGTAAATCAAAAGTGTAAATAAAACCAGGAAACCACTTAATAGTTTAAAATAGAAAAAACCCACTTGCAATGGTCACAATAATAATGCATGGAATCTATTCCCTTAGTCATTAATTAATTTATAATAAAATGGAGTTTCTAATGATGCAATTCCCGGCAATCTTGGGTCAGGGTAGAAGTATACTTGATATAAGAACACGGGACATCACTCCTGTAGGAAAAAAGAGATGTCTAATTAACACACTGCCCTAATTACCGTTTCACACATATAATTTAAGGCATGAGTTGGGAGGGAACGTTACGTTAATTTTACTTCTGCCACTAGGAACTTTCACTCTACTTCAACGTCTTCGAGGGAACACCTGAGACACCTATGTTAAACTGCACTTGAGAACAGGAATGAACGGAATACTTAAGAGTGAGTAAGTTGGAGAGAAAAAGATAGAAGATAACAGATACAAGGAAGATTCCATTGCTTCACAGACATACGTGCAATTTGTGTATTCTTCATAAAACAAATGAGTAGTGCTAGTCTTTTTTTAGTTGCGTGGTAGGACGTCTTTGTGGGTGCTGGGTTGCCCTCAGGATAAAGAGGCTATTAGGAGAAGGCCCCGTGGAATGGGAAGGACAGCTGCGAACTTGACTGTGGTTCGCTGGCTACTGCATCTTTCCACGATTTTTCCCCTCTTGGAACAGGGGTGTTTTTCTCAAGCTTTGCCTCCGGCTATCGTACTGGCGCATCTGAAAAGCAGAGGAAATTCCACCAGTACCACAGGACAAAAGACACGAAGGGAGACAAGATTCGTAACAGGGGTGCAATCTGAACAATGGGACCAAGTGTTACAGCTAGCAACAAAGTTCCCTTTCGCTTCCATTTTTTCATTTCTTTATTTAGTCTAAAAAAATGTTCAGTTTTTTCTTTGAGCTTAATGCCCGATGTTTATAACAATATATATCCATTTATTTATTAACATATTTCATACATACACACAAACACGCACACACATACACAGTATATATATATATATATATATATATATATATATATATATATATATATATATATATATATATATATATATATATATATATATGTGTGTGTGTGTGTGTGTGTGTGTGTGTGTGTGTGTGTGTGTGTGTGAGTCAAAAGTTACACTTAGAATAGTTAAAGCTTCAGACTCATTCAGCAAAGTTCTATCCACCTCAAGGGGAAGATGGGTGGGAAATCTGAAGGAGATCTGCTAATCAGTAGTGTTTTTGTTTTACTGGAGATCAGCCTCATACCCCACCAATTACACTATTCCCTGGTCCGGTCCATGTCCTCATTGATGCTGAGGGCAGCTTCATTTCTCATAAGTTGAAATTTTACTACACTCACAAGTATTTCATCATCGGCACACTGAACAGTCTTGTTTTCCAGGCAACAACCATATCATTTGTATTCACTAAAAATAACAGTGGACCAAGAACACTTCCCAGTGGAACTCCAGACAAAATAGGTCTTGGTTCACTAAAGATCCTGTCCACAGCAACTCGCCGTTGCCTACCTGTAAGGATATCTTGTAGTAATCCTAAAACATATTCACCCACTCCAAGATTCTGAAGTTCATAAATAAGTGCCTTGTGATTTACTAAATTGAAAGCATCACTGAAATCTATTTGAATTACTCTGCACTCAAAATCGTTATCAAGGTTCCCTTGCAAATGGCAAGTATTAACGAGAGAGGCATCCTCAGCTAACTGCTTAGCTTCAAAAGCTCTATGAAGTAGTTCAGCCTTCTACCTAGGCCAGCAACCAATATACAATCATCTGACAGTAGTGGTGGAATGAAAGATGGTCCTGACCCAAGGATAGATGATGCCAGTTTGATCCACCACAGATGAGGCTGAGTAATTCCTTCAAGTTTTCTCTTCAAGGAATTCTTGTAATTTCTCTCGGCTGTATGGTAAATTATATTCGCAGCATGGAGAGACTCAATAAAAATGGTGTAATTTCCATGTGAACGATTTAGCCTCTATGCATTGAATTTGGTCTGTAACGATAGGCCCGTCTACATGCATCATCAAACCATGGCTGGCCATTTGTCCAAATTTGATGACCTTTCCAGGGACATATCTTATTGAAATAATAATTTCTTGGGATCAGAATCTAACATAGCATCTGAGATATTAAGTACTTGACAAGCTTCAACAATGCAATCCATTGGGCTCTCGATTTTAGCCAGACCGTTTTTCCAATAGTGGCATTAGAAATATACTGGTTGACAGATATGGCCATATTAATGGCTCGATGATCAGAAGAGCCTATATATTCACAGACCTTGGACTTGACAATAGCTGGAACATCTGTGAATATAAGGTCTAATCTGTTGCCAGAAATGTGGGTGGATTCCTCAATTAGCTGGACAAAATCGAAGGATACACAGAACCCGAGAGCAGACCGACCATGTTGATCTGTGGAATCTGAATTTAGCCACTCACTGTGATTTGCATTACAGTCTTCACAAATCGAATCCTGTTACTGAGCCATACTAGTATACAGTATATATGTGTGTGTTTGTGTGTTGGGAAACTTGATCTATAGTTCTCTTATTTCAGCAAAGAAGTACTGTCATTTTTAGGGATAAAATCAGAGGGGGCATACTTTTTATTTCGATCACAAGTTCATGTTTGGGACAATAAGCTGCTTCTGCAGCCCCCGGAGATAGTATAATATTTCATCTGGTTCCTATGTCAAAACGGAAATGAGATAGCAGTTCCGCTATTGAAGTTAAAAAATTTTTCAACCTACTCCACACTATTCATCTCTTTTGTACCCAAATATTACTCACGTAAACTATTTACTGTCCTTTGAGTGTGCATTTATATTCATAGTGTTTAGTTCTTTGCAGGTCTCCAGTTCTATTATCACAAAAATATTGATAACAGAAAAACTGTATTAAACTGTTTTCCCCGTTTCCCAATTAAACGACCCTGATTGCTTTAGCATTTTTTGTGTGAGCTGTACGGCTACACTAACATACTAGAAAGGATCACGGTGTTTTTTCAAGGGTGCTTCATAGTATTATTAGTTCTTTACCTCAATAAATGTTTTTTGCAATATATCCCCCAAAACGGCATTTGTATTAAATACATTTTTCATTAATGTGGACGGAACGCTGAAAATAAGGAGAATAGCTTTTTTGAGAAATAAATAGGTAAATGAGAACAATGTGGGTTAAAGCTATCTTTATGTTTTCTGAACGCCAAGTAAAATAAAAAAAATCTCAAGTGACGCTCAAATACTATATAAGAACTGTTGCAGTCCAAAGAACATGTCATAACCTCTATTTCACAAGAAATCAAAGAGATTATAATGTAAGAGGTTGCTATTCTAGATAAAGGGTTCATTATTTGATAGGAAAAACTTGAAGACGAGATTTGATAATTGGAAAAAGGTTGGAAAAAGTTACTAAAAAATAATTTGACGGATTATAATTAGAATAAGCTGTAAAATTTTTATATAGAGCAAAACAACTTAACATTGCAGCTGTTACTGATACGTAACTCATTATGGTTGCCTCATAACCCTGCAAACAAGTATTCACTGGTCCCATCGTTTTTTATCTCATTCTTTTCTCTTACATTGTGTTAGAATGAAAGCACACTGCAAAACCGTCGTCGACATTGTGTTCTCTTATCGTTGGTATCATCAACCTATCATTCACCCCAATCAGCTACGAGAGCGGAAAGAGAATTTGGAAAAAGAAAAGAGAAGAAAGTTGAAATTCTCGATCTAACCCAAAGCTTATGCTAATAGAAATAAAGTTGTAGAACATGTGCTTCACGAAAATCGAAAGAATCTTTGCATAAGATAACCAGTAGTTAAAATGACTGTTTCGTATTACGGAACATGAACCTCTTCCCACTATTCATAAATGATGAGGGCGTAAGTCATGATAACGACAATGTTTTATGCACCACAAAATGAACGAGCTCTTAATTAATGGAGGCGGTTTGCTGTAATGAACCTTGAAAGACCTTGAAAGAAAGTGCTGTGCATTCACTTTTCTTCGTTGCGAGGGGTCAGGCAAAGAGGAGGTGATTTCGTGTTATAAGGATTTGAAGCAAAGTCTCTCCTGCGTTATAAATCTGATTACATGGCATTCACTATTACAGGTAAATCATTGAATTTCATCATTTTTACATTAAGCCATTTTTGAGCATTCGAGCAACGAGGAAAAGTACAAAATGATGAGTGGTACTCCGACGTTTTTACTTATGCATAGATCACTATTTCGTCTCCATTCAATAAATCATTACATTTTCCTACGTATACCACGTGATTTGCATAAGATAATAACACTTTTCAAATTATATTACTGGCTAATCTTCGTCGGTAACCCTTATATTACTGAGAATATAGGATTTAGGCTAACGGCCAAGCGCTGGGACCTATGAGGTCATTCAGCGCTGACAGGGAAATTGACAGTAAGGAGGTTTGAAAGGTGTACCAGGCGGAAAACCTCAAAGCAGTTACACTACGAGATAATTGTTGGAGAGGTTGGAGAGTCAGATGGAAGAGAGAGAGTGTGACAGAAAGTACAGTACAGGGAATGAAAGAGGTTGCAGCCAAGGGCCGAGGGGACGCTGCAAAGACCCTTAAGTATTGCCTGCAGTGCACCCCTCCCACGGGGCCTTATATTACTTTCAAAATTGAATTTAAAGAATTGAATAAAATATGGCAAAATATAACAGAAATGAAACGGATCTACCCTTGTAATTGTAGTTTACTATAGTTGTCGCTGTAGATTTTTTTTGTTTTTGCTTTTACTGCTGGATATCGGCAGAGCATAACGAATGCTCTCCTTTTTTTTTTTTTTTTACTTAAGATTTTAGAAATATTAACCCAAATGCATAAGACAGATAGCTAGATCTAATTTAAAAAGAATAATGAAAGAGCTGAATTATATAAATAATATCTTTTAAGGAGATAAGGAAATGGTACGTTTTGGTCTAAAACCTTTTTAAGAACTTTCTCGACTCCATGATCCTGGATTTCTCCTGATTCCGAGAAATCTTTGGTTTTATTTCTAGGTTTGTTTTAGTTACTTCATGTTTTCAGAATCTGTTTTACTTAGTCATCTTTAACACCGTTATGAAATGATCTGGACTGCTTGTATTACATGAAATAGGGTATTACATCTTAAATGCCGCACATAAACACGTGCAAGCTAACACATACACACGCACATACACGCATGTCCATATATACTGTACGTGTGTGTTTGTGTGTGTTGTGGGTGTGTGCATATATGTGGGTGTGTGCATGCGTGTACGTGCGTGTGTATGTGTTAGCTTCCACTTGTTTATGTGCGGTATTGAAGATGGAACACCCTGTTTCATGTAATATACGCAGTCCAAATCATTTCATAACGGTGTTAGAGATGACTAAGTAAAACAGATTGTGGAAACATGAAATAACTAAAACAAACCTAAAAATAAAACCAAAGGTTTCTCGGAACCAGGTGTGCTAAGATTATCAACAAATATAATTATATATATATATATATATATATATATATATATATATATATATATATATATATATATATATATATATTATATATATATATATATATATATACATATATATATATATATATATATATATATATATATATATATATATATATATATATATATATATATATATATAGTATATATATATATATATATATATATATATATATATATATATATATATATATATATATATATACATATATATATATATATATATATATATATATATATATATATATATATATATATATATATATATATATATATATATATATATATATATATATATATATATATATATGTATATTACTCCAGTAGTTGTAAAAGTATATTTACTAGCAAAAGGTTCTAGCATCAATTCCTGGAACGCTTCAGAATTGTTCTTTTAAACCCCTTGTGTCACCGTTGAACTAAGCAGTGAATCCGGTGTCTGGTTGCAAAATGACTGTGGTGAGTCGTAATAAATATTTACAAAAAGGATTTGCTGAAAACTGAACGGAAAAAACCCTACTGGAACCATGTTTTTAGGGAAAAGGCATATGGTGGCGAAACGAAGAGGAACATCCGGTGCCCACATAAAATTATCCTTCTCAGAAAGTACCACAGCAATTTATCATAATTTATTATTTTCACCCAAGTGCAAATAAAAATATTAAGAATAAGGAAACACGGCAGATAGTGAGGATGCTTAATCTTAATCACCTTTGCACATCATATATTTCCGGCATTCTTATTGGCCTCGGCCTCTTTACTAGAAGTAGGGATATGGGTTTAATGTCCCAGGAAGAGTGAAGCTTAAACACTCGCTCTTACCTGTACATTAAATCTGCAGTATTACTAAGGCTTTATCGTTTATTTTTAGCCATTGCTTGGGATTTACAATAAAAAAAAACTGATGTGAATCACCCAAAAGTGTCATCAATGCATCAGTATCTTGGTGAAATTACTTCTTTATCAAACTACCCGTAATTTTACTGAAGGACCGTTGTGGTTCCACTTTCCTTTGCAAAAAATTCACAGAAGAAAAGAGTTTGGGATAATGACGTTTCTTAAACTTACTTTCGTTAATTTAACTGTATGACAGAATCATGGGGTTTAATGTCACATCTACAGTAGAATTCGAAAGTTCACCGGTAGCCAAAGGTTATTACTTTCACTGAGCAGAGTGCGCTAGGTTCACCAGCAGGAATGAGTGTCGGTCGTCTTTGGAATTTGACTGTAGTAAATTTCACGTGCGGAACAAATAGCAACATAACTATTTGTCAAAGTAATGTGCATGGCATAAAGAAAACCGGCCTAATTTTTGTAAAGAAGACGACTGACTGGCCTTTCAGATGAAAGAAAAAGTGTAGGTAAAAATGTAACAAAACTAATGAATGGCCCCTTTGCTTATGACGGCAATGACGTCAGTCCGAGTTAGATAAGCCTCATGTGTTTTGTACGTGCATAGAAGAAATCTGTTATTAGTTTTTCTGAAGTTTTATTCAAGCCGGATCAAGCCCCCAACTGAGGAAGGTTAATAAGAAAAACAGCTAAATATGCATCATAATTTGAATGGTTTGCTCAGAGACAGTTCCAGTTAGAATTAATGAAAAAACCATATGTCAGCAAAAAAATCTGACCTCTCAAGAATTATCCAGGGAAACTGATAATGTTCTAACAGCGCATAAAAACAGAAACTGAACTATTTGAAAATGATACTATCTATAGTTCTGAGAAATTTCTGAGCTCTCTCAGCACATAGACCAGACGAGCAGCTTTTGCACTGAATATAATTAGGAGTATTTTCCCAAGGCATTTTAAGAGAAGCAGACTTTATTGCGAAGACCAAGCAAATCCGGGATTTGCAGCTGACGAACTTTCCAATGCGAAGGAAAGTTCTACGCCCTTTGCGCTCTTTGTTTGGTTCATTTATTTATGTGCGCTAATAAATACAACCATTTTCACTAATTAAATTCGCATTGGAATCTTCTTTTCTTTTGAGTCGAACAATGATGCTTACTTTCTTCCTTCTACAAACGTACAGCTAATCTTCCTCAATTTGGGGTTTATATTTATTGAGAAAAATACTTGAAAATGTAGCAGTAATGTGAACTAAATCAGTCAGATGTTAATAAAGCTATAGGTAACTGAAAGGTGTCAGAGATGAACTGGCCATCAGGCCTGTGACTTTGCCCTTTTCGACTTTTGCTTTGATATATTTTTCTTTTAGTCTTAGAGCACAGGTGATCCATAACGTCTACTGAAGTAAAAGCCTTATTCGATAATTCTGTAACATAAATTTAAAATCCCGATTTACCGTTGAAACAGGGAAGAATGCAGTACCGTAACCGTGTGAATATTGACTGTGTCAGCAAAAAATGTATTTTGCATATATATATATATATATATATATATATATATATATATATATATATATATATATATATATAATATATATATATATATATATATATATATATATATATATATATATATATATATATATATATATATATATATATATATATATATATATATATATATATATATATATATATATATATATATATATACATATATATATATATATAAATATATATATATATATATATATATATATATATATATATATATATATATATATATATATATATATATATATATATATATATATATATATATATATATATATATATATTATAGATATATATATATATATATATATATATATATATATATATATATATAATATATATATATATATATATATATATATATATATATATATATATATATATATATGTGTGTGTGTGTGTGTGTGTGTGTGTGTATATATATATGTATGTATTATATATATATATATATATATATATATATATATATATATATATATATATATATATATATATATATATATATATATATATATATATATATATATATATATATATATATATATATATATATATATATATATATAT
>JANJGK010007366.1:30000-31748 GCA_039081455.1 Macrobrachium rosenbergii | reverse complement strand
TATTATTATATAATATTAAATATATAATAATAATTATTATTATTATAAATATGGATCATCTTGTGAATAATAATAATAATAATAATAATAATAATAATAATAATAATAATAATAATAATAATAATAATAATAACAAAGAAAAACTAAATGTCGAAGCAGCTCCAGGACCCATGCAGAAGAGTGTGCTACTAGAAACAGCGCACATAGTGAGAAAAGTGATGGACTCCTAAGGAGGCAGGATGCAACCAGGAACCCGCCCCCCCCCCCCCAACTATAAAAACCTCCCAGTCGAATAGCATGACTAAGATAGACAAAAATAATAATATTACCAATATACTTATTATTATTATTATTATTATTATTATTATTATTATTATTATTATTATTAGCAGCCACAGTGGCCACTGATTTGAAATACAAGCCTCCAAAGAATATGCTGTTAATCAGAAAGAAGTAACAAAAAGTAATAGGAATGATAGAAAGAATAGATCGGTTATTTAGAAGAGAAAAATAATCTAACATAACTGAAAATTTTTTCCCCAGTAGATCTGTGAATTATAGAATTATTAGGATCACTTTTCAATTATCTGAGTTAATTTTACTACTTAGCGGATTGGCAGAAGCAAAATTATGGCATCCCCCCCCCCTTTTTTTTTTTTTGCAAGGTGTTCGAATGTGAATTTTTTTTTTTTTTTTTTCGAGTTATCTGCGTCGACGGTGATTTTATCATTGATTTCCTGTTCCAGCAACGTGTCCGGTTTATCTATCTCACCTTAAATTCTGGATGATGAGAGAGGCAGACTCTCTCATCATACATCCTGGATGGTGAGAGAAGCAGACTCTCTCACCATACACCCTGGATGGTGGGAGAGGCAGACTCTCTCACCATACATCCTGAATGGTGAAGAAAGCAGACTCTGTCACCATACATCCTGGATGGTGAGAGAAACCTGAATGGTGAAGAAGCAGACTCTGTCACCATACATCCTGGATGGTGAGAGAAACAGACTCTGTCACCATACATCCTGGATGGTGAGTCTCACCGTAAATCCTGCATGGTGAGAGAGGCAAACTCTCTCACCGTATATCCCTGAATGGTGAGAGAGGCATAAATCCTGGATGGCGAGAAGGAGACAGACTCTCACCATATACCCTGGATGGTGAGAGGAACAGACTCTCTCACCATACATCCTGGATGGTGAGAGAGGCAGACTTAATACCGTGTTGAAACAAAAAAATCAATGATAAAATCACCGTTCGACACTTTGCCAAAAAATGGGAACATACTAAGTAGTAAAATTAATTCAGACGACTGAAAATTAACTCTAATAAACCTATAACTCATAGACCTACTTGATCGTAACTTCCAAACATCTGTCGAACATCCTACGCAATGTCGAGGCTGTTGAAAGTCGTTGTAACTAAACATTACTAAACTTCGACGGGCTTTGGTTTAAGGGTCAAACTTCTCATCAAGGGCTCTGGTTTTTCGCGAGCATCATGTTATTCTCTGGTATTGCATGTTCTCTCTCTCTCTCTCTCTCTCTCTCTCTCTCTCTCTCTCTCTCTCTCTCTCTCTCTCTCTCTCTCTCTCTCTCTGTGTAATAAAATTTCTAACATCTTCATTCTCCACATAACGGATGTAAAATGACATAAGATAACATAAAAAAGAAAATAAATTCCTTCGCGGGACACCGCGTAGGAGGAGATTGTCTCCTCACCCTCCAAAAAACGCCACTTGGCAAAAT
>JANJGK010007366.1:7500-25000 GCA_039081455.1 Macrobrachium rosenbergii | reverse complement strand
AGGGTTGGCCCGAAGGGTTAGATTTATTTTACGTGGCTAAGAACCAATTGGTTACCTAGCAACGGGACCTACAGTTTATTGCGGACTCCGAACCACATTACAACGAGAAATTAATTTCTATCACCAGAAATAAATTTATCTAATTCTTCACTGGCCGGTCGGAGAATCGAACGCGGGCCCAGCAGAGTGCTAGCCGAGAACGATACCCACCCGTCCAATGAGGAACTCAGGCCAAGCGCTGGGACCTATGTGGTCATTCAGCACTGAAAGGGAAATTGGGAGTAAAAAAGGTTTGAAAGGTGTAAGAGGAGGAGAACCTCGCAGTTGCACACGAATCAATTGTCAGGAGAGGGTTCAGGAAAGCAAGATGGAAGACAGAGAATATGAACGGAGGTAGAGTAAATGGAATGGAAGTGGTTGCAGCTAGGGGCCTAAGGAAGGGACGCTGCAAAGAACCTTAGGGAACGCCTACAGTGCGCCGAGTGAGGTTAAGTATACCATAGTTTTACCAGACCACTGAGCTGGTTAACAGCTCTCCTAGGACTGGCCCGAAGGATTAGACTTATTTTACGTGGCTAAGAACCAATTGGTTACTTAGCAACGGGACCTACAGCTTATTGTGGAATCCGAACCACATTATAGCGAGAAATGAATTTCTATCACCAGAAATAAATTCCTCCATCTCTTCATCAGCCGGCCGGGGGAATTGAACCCCGGCCCATCGAGTGACAGTCTGAAGCTCAACCGACTCAGCCCCTTACGGGGAAAAGCACTTAGCGACTAGCGTCAGTAGCAACAATTTGAAAGCAGGAGAAAGTCACGGACAATGTAAACCAGTAAAAAATCGAGTTTTCTGAACAGCTTATAATGCTGTATGAGCCGTGGCCCATGAAACTTTCAGCCACGGTCCGGTGGTGGCCTGTCCTGTAGCGTCGCCAGACACAGGATCATGACTAACTTCATCGTTAAATAAAATAAAAACTACTGAGGCTAGAGGGCTGCAATTTGGTATGTTTGATGATTGGAGGGTGGATGACCAACATACCAATTTGCAGCCCTCTGGCCTCAGTAGTTTTTAAGACCTGATGGCGGACAGGAAAAGTGCAGACAGAAAAAGTGCGGAAAGAAAAGTGCAGACAGAAAAATTGCGGACAGAAAAAGTGCGGACGGACAGATAAAGCCATCTCAATAGTTTTCTTTAACAGAAAACTAAAAAAAAAAAAAAAAAAAAAGAATCGACCCTTCGCCGAAAAACAGCTCATTGGTCCCGATGGAATTCCATCCCGAAATTTTTCCTTCTTTTTTTTTTTTATATCTTCCAATTTGGGAAACACTGATGAAAGATTCGGTTTCCTTTTAGATCAAAGGACCCGGAGTATTCATTTTGGCTGTCGGGAAGGCCTCCTGCCTCCTGACCGCTCGTATTTTATTTGTAAAAATTCCATTTCGGCTCCGTCATACTGCATGGGGCACTAATCACACACACACACACACACATATACAAACACATACACACACATACAGAGAAGGAAGGCAGATTCACGCGGACTCTCATACTGTACACTCACATACGTATGTGGCTATGTATGTGCATGTGTGTCTTTAAGTGTGTTTTTGTGTTTGTTTGCTTGCTTGCCTGTCCTCTCTGTTCTTGTTTGTGTGTATGTGTTTGTGACTTTACACGCATATATATTAAATATTTATATATTATATAGTATATATACATATATGTATGTATGTATATTATATATATGTATATATATACATATATATATATGTATGTATGTATGTATATATATGTATATACTGCATATATATATATATATATATATATATATATATATATATATATATATATATATATATATATTTATATATATATTTAGCTGAAATACGCAGCAGACTATTCGAAAGAGCAAGACCTCCCAGGCTGACAGACAACAATGAGACGACAGGAAGGAGACGGGAGGAGATTTGTGAAAGTAAAACCACAAAAAAACGAGAATTCCTGAAATCTCACAAAAATTCATTTCCGTCACGCAGCGTTGGAGAAGAATCACGATAATGATAATAAAAACAGAAATGCGTAAAAAGAAAAAAAAATAAACAAGACAAGAAATTACTTTAATGTCAACTCGACCTAATCTTTTCCATCATATAACAGAGGAAATTCTGTACAAATTCCTCGCTGGGGTAATATTTCACGGGGGAAAAAAAGGGAACGATTTTCATACCGAATGAATAAAACGAGTGGAATGTTTTTCATACCCGGGTTGTTTTTTTTTTTTTTTTGAGTTCTATATGGAAAATTATAACGCCGGGAAAAACATTCGGGCGTAGACATTCTTAGGTAATTAAATATTTGAGTCGTAGAAAGACAACTCAGCGGAATGAAATGAATGTTTTTTTGGGGGGTGTGTTAACTTATCATAAGGGAAGTTTTAACACACAACTGGCGTATTAGTTAGGAATCAAATCTGACAGGGAGGTATTTTCCTGCTGAAATCTTTGCGTGTGTTAACTCACCCACAAGGTAAATTTTAACACAACTGGCGTATTGGTTATAAATCAAAACTGATACAGAAGTATATCTATCTATCTATCTATCCATTTTATATATATATACTATATGTATATATGTGTGTGTGAATATATACGCATATTTATATATACATATATATATATATATATATATATATATATATATATATATATATATATATATATATGTATATATATACACTCGCATACATGCACACACACACACACACATATATGTATATATATATATATATATATATATATATATATATATA
This sequence comes from Macrobrachium rosenbergii, assembly GCA_039081455.1. Taxonomy (NCBI): domain Eukaryota; kingdom Metazoa; phylum Arthropoda; class Malacostraca; order Decapoda; family Palaemonidae; genus Macrobrachium; species Macrobrachium rosenbergii. Next base: position 22,184 of record JANJGK010007366.1, on the reverse strand, counting down.
TATATATATATATATATATATATATATATATATATATATTTATATATTTATATATTTATATTTTATATATATATATATATATATATATATATATATATGTATATATATATATATATATATATATATATATATATATATATATATATATATATAGAAATAATCAACACACAATCACGTGTGGAACAGAAATAATTGAAAGACCTGGGTTTCGATCCTGATGTGAGTCAGAAATATATATATATATATATATATATATATATATATATATATATATATATATATATATACATATATATATATATACATATATATATATATACATATATATATATACATATATATATATATATATATATATATATATATATATATATATATATATATATATATATATATATATATATATGCACACACATACACCAGTAACTTGGTAGTATGCTCCCCGTTGCATATACTGTACATACGGGACAGAACCCACCCCCCTCCCCCCCCCCGCCTCCAAAAAAGAAGAAGAAAAAGGGAATTAACGAAAAGAACGAAGTCTTGCTTCGGCCACAAAGCAATCCGGAAAACGCAATGAATCCGCAAACCGTTTCCGGTCAAAAATGCAGCCAAAAACGTAACCGCTCTTTTTTTCGGATTCTTACCGAAGCGGACGTTTTTAATGGAATGTCCATTAGACTCGCTGGAGTTTTTCTGGGAAACGGCTGAAAACTGTTGCCTTTCAAACGGTGGCCTGTCCTTTGAATTCCTCATTAACCTCGACTGCGATCGTGCAAAGTCCCTCGATAGTGATCAATGGAGTATACAAATTTAGGCAAAAGGCCCAGTCAGCCAGCGCTGGGACCTATGGGGTTATTCAGCGCTGGAACGGACATTGAGATTAAAAAGGTTTGAAAGGTGTAACAGGAGGAAAAAACTCCTTTACTCTCAATCTCCCCTCCAGCGCTGAATGACCTCATATGTCCCAGCGTTTGGGATATGGCCTAAATTTTATACTCCGTTCAATTCCATCTTTCCCGTCATATGATAATCTGATCTGATTCCCCCTATACTCTGGCGATGCTTCCACCGTAATTTCTCACTGAGCTACGGTAGGAGATCAGAAATATATTTGTATACTTTCCTAGATAGTGGCCCCCAAGTGCTTTCGGGGGTCGTTTATCTAGGACTAATATTTCTTTGAGGTCATTATCTTTATAATGTTTATTGAATCTTTCCTAGATAGTGACCCCAACAAAGTTCGGGGGTCGTTATCTAGGACTAATATTTCTTGGGGAGTCATTATCTTCATGATATTTCCAGTCTTTTGTTTATGTTTTTACGGTAATCCCCAACGGGCTTGTAATAAACACGCCGCAACGGTGGATGCATACCGGGTTAAAACCCTTGGGGGTAACTATGTAAAGAACCCACATATTTTCTTAAGAAAATAAGTAAGCGTATGATAACAACGCTAAAAAAAATGGGATAGATCAATTCGTTCTAACTATTCGTGGTAATGTTTCCTTTCCTCTCCGCTGGAGAGAAAATTTCTAAAAGTGGGAAAAGTTAGAGTTGGGGATATTAGTCCAATGAATACATTAAAGAACACAAAGGAAGCCGTTGAAAAATGGTTTTATTCGCTAAGCGTAAACTGAATCGCCGAGTGCAATGTCGGAAACTCGCTGTAACGTCTGCGAATTTGCACGGAGATCCATAAAAGAGAAATACGTCGGCACAATTCTAACTACAGTCGTCAGCCTATTGGTGCCAAATATCGGTAACAAATCAACTGAAATTTTACCAGAATATTCATTTTGTTTTTATTTATGCAGTTATCAAATCTTTAAGGCGGGCAATGTAAAAGTATTGAGATTTTATCAATAAAGACAAACATTTTGACCAAATACTGTAAATCTCTAAGATAGAGCTCATGCATTAATCATTTACATTATATATCTTCGGATCTCGTGAAACCTTAAGTGTCACTGGTAACACGAGGTGAATGATGTACCTGGTAGCTGGATAACTGTGGGTTACTCCGCCTCCTTCCACTCCCTACTGCTAACTTAGGCTGACTGCAATGCTAACCTACACTAGCCTAGACTAGCGTAGCTCCAAGTGATGGACAGGAGTGCTCAGTTTGCCCTGATTAGCTTAGACTAACCTGTTTTAGTCAGTAAAGACTAGGTTATTGCAGGTTAGGCTACCTTATGTTGGTCTAGGCTAAGTTAATATAAATCAGCATAGCTTTACACTAGCCTAGAAATGCACAGTTTACCACAGTCAGCTTAGACTAGCCTGTCTAAGATGGGAAAGACTAGGTTAATGTTAGGCTACCCTATGTTGCCCTAGGCTAGGTTAATTTAGATCAGTGTAGCTTTACACTAGCCAAGAAATGCACAATTTACCCCAGTTAGCTTAGATTAGCCTGTCTAAGATGGTAAAGACTAGTTTAATGTTAGGCTACCCTGTGTTGGTCCGGGGTAATTTAACATATGGCAGCGTAGTGTTACACTGGCCTTGAAATGCACAATTTTTTCCGGTTAGCTTAGACTTACCTGTCTAAGTTGGTACATACTAAGTTAATATAAGTTAGGCTACTCTGTGTTGGTCTAGGCTACAAATGCACGCATTACCCTGGTTACCTTAGACTAACCTTTTAACACTTAACCTAACATGACCTCTCAGGCCTAAAATGACCTCTCTGTGCTCATTAGCCCTCCCATTCACCTCCACTCTCCCAATTCCTTCCCCACTACCCTAACTCCATTACACCTTGAGAGGTCCAAGCAATTTCTGAAACTTGATTAGGCCAATTACATTTCAATCACAGAGCTGATTTAACAGCTGCAGAGAAATTTAATAAATACAGCTGAAGCACAGTCTTACATTTAAACGACTATAACAGATAAAGTGACTTCAAGATTTAAATATAAAATGTAAACATATGAACTGATATGCTACAGTAATGTTAAAAATGTTGCTATATATAACATTGCAAACAAGAACATATATAAAATCCCAAATATGATACATATAATTTTCACCAACCTTAACACTTATCGCATAGTTTTCCCAGAATGTTATTGAAAAAATAACATATAAAACTGGAAAGTTAAACAATGCAATCAAAGTTTCATATAACCACAAATCTACAGCCCGGGTGCATTTTCCCGAGATGTAACCGAGTACCGGGACCTTTCCCTGAAAAAAAGCGGGACGCCATATATTAAAAACTAACTATAGAATTTTCTTGAAAATAATCTCATTATGTTTCCCACACCCAAACTACATTGCCATTTCTTGAACATAATCTCATCATGTTTCCCACACCCAAATTACACTGATGTAGTAGTGTAACCTAACCTAAATTACAGTAACCTAACCCAAGGGGCATGGCAAAAAAAAAAAAAAAAAAAACCGGGGCTGGTGCAATACTAGAAGACATCTCAGGAATTTGCAACCTGGACACTAATTCAAAAAAGGGTTTCTAATCACCTCGGGGTTGAAATGGACTGTCTTGTTTTCATAACCACTCCACAACCAAATCACAACCCTATAACCGACACAAAAACACACAAACCATTCCGCAGAGAAATCACAAATCCAATACTCGACAAAAACAATGCGCAGACAATTCTACAAACAAATCACAACCAAATACTCGGCACAAACCATTCCACAACAAATCGCAACCCAAGAAGCGACGCAAACAACACGCAAACCATTCCACAAACTAATTACAACCAAATACTCGACATAAACCATTCCACAAAACAATCACAACCACATACTCGACGCGAACTGTTCCACAAACAAATCACAACAAAATAATCCACACAAACAACACACAAAGTCTTGAGCAAATTAGCCAAATAAATGAATTACCCCGGGGTACTCACCACAATGTAGATGGCACTTCAGTGACGTCACAGCATCCTCCGAGTTGTCAACGTTGGACCATCAGAGTTCAGTGACTGATAACTTTGACATGATACCACTAAATTACAGCACGTTATAACACCAAATTACGACACAGATCACGCAGCGCGGAAAAAAATATCACCGAAATTAGCAATACAAAAACATTAATAGATCGAAAAGCAGAAAAACTAAATCACAAAACCGCTTTTCTTGACTAACGTACAAAAGCTTTGATAAACAAATAATACTTGAATTAGGCATATTCACGAAATGAAGCGTTACGAAACATTAACAGACTGAAAAGCAGAAAAACTGGGTCACAGAACTTTTTTTTCCTACGTGATTTCTTGAGCACTGTAGAAAAGCTACGATAAAAAGCTCTGACAAACTTAACTTCATCACGCCGGTAGCTAAACATTTTATGTCATTCATATCCGCATTTCATCGATTCAAAAAGTGCCCTGTGAACAAAAATAAACGTCCTTTTTAAATCGATATTATAAAATTTAAATATAACGATAAACTGGATAAGTCGATATAAAAATAAACTGGGTAAACTTTACAGAAATGATAAAATCTTGATGCATTGAATTTTGCAATTTTACAAGTCGAAGCATTCAAGGAAAACGCGAATTTTAATACATTGCTAAAATAGACTCAACAAGATACTACGTTAATGACTACGTGATTTGTAATGTGGAGGAAAACACGTTAACTTATCAGAGAAAAGAATTCGCGCAACTGACGATGAACTAAAACCAGAGTGGCGACTGATCTGTACTGTGCATTCACAGCGCTGGTCTTGAGGACGCCTAACGAAAGTAAGTTTTACACGTTTGAACGGCCGGTTTTAGGAGTAAATACCGTTCTCTAGTTACCACCTACTAATTATTTGATCGAAATGGTACTTCGACACAGTGTACAAGACACCCCCCTGCTAATTTTTGGTGATATAGTGCATTGTCAAATGGTTTTAGTTAAGGCGTTGACTCTTGACTTACATGGTGTTGCTAAGTATCGCCAAACTATGCATTCGAACGTCCTTTATCCCCATCACATCCCTCCCTCCCCCTTCCCCTCCTCATCCCTCCCTCAACTCACTTTCCTGTCCTCCCCATCTCCGCCCCCGCTTTCCTGTCTATGGGGGATATCTGACGTTCGATTGCGTAGATTAATCCTGCTGACTCATGCAACTTTGCCTTTAAAAGTCAAGAGCAAACGCCTTAACTAACACCATTTGACGATGCACTATATTACCAAAAATTAGCGGGAGGTGTCTTGTACACTGTGCCAAAGTACTATTCCGATCAAATAATCATTTTGAAAGATATTTGAGGAAAACGATGACTCGGGGTCCCTGAAATGGATGGCAGTTGTGGCGAGAAGGAAGAAAATAATTCTTGAGAACATTGACAGTTGGAAAACAGTTGAACAACTAGAATGTCCTTGTTGTATGGTGGTTGATGCAATGTTGTTGATGCGGATTCTGATTTGACAAGAAGTTAGTGGATAGGTTTCGCAGGCGGCTGTTGGTAGGTAGCTTTTAGATGGTTAAGTCGTGAGCGGAAGTCAGTGCTATCCTATGTATGTATGAGTAGAGCTACCCATGATATGAGAAATAACACACACATGCGCGCACTCACAGACACACACAAATATGTATGTATATATATATATATATATATATATATATATATATATATACACACACACACACATGTATATAATGAGCAAGAGACCGATCCGCTTCATAAAACTATGCTATCCCCGGAAAGGTTCTATAGACGCAACACATTTTCCGAATCCTGTTTGATTCACGAGGAGGAGGAGGAGGATAAGAAGGAGGATGATGCGGGCTTACGGCCAGAACGAGAATAGAATCCTCCTCTTCCTCAGTTCCCAGCCTTAGATGATCCTTAAGGTCGCAAAGCATGTTTGAAGGAAGGGCGAAGTTGCCTTAATAAATGATTGGCTGACGAGCCTTAACGGAAGCTATAGGGGGATAACTATGGCCTCTGAGAATCGGGTCGATCCATTTTTCCCGCGTCTGAGACGACCAGCAGTACATGTAAAAATATGTCGGCGACTTATCGTAAACACATCACAGACTGGTTGTAAACGAGTGAACGTCCTGTTGGCATAGACCTAACACGCACACACATACATAAATTTCTAACCATTGTCACTGTTATTAACAATATAACTTTGTTTAAACTATTATTATCACACGTGCATTCGTGCGACACGGTTGTCTCTCTCTCTCTCTCTCTCCCCACATTCATACACGCCAAATCCCCCCAAGATATCTATCTATTTATTCCATACCGAATTGTGCAATGCTAACTTCCCACCACAAACTGAGAGGTGTATGGCGTTTAAAAAATCTCTCTCTCTCTCCCCCCCCCCCCCCCCGCCTCCTGTTACATCGAAATCCATAGAAAAATTCATATATTTATTCCCGGTTTTACATCCCGCAATCCGCTGATCTTCGCCGACTATTTTCCAAAGCTCTTTATGTCTTGAAATCTCGACGGGTCTAAGCTTCTCTGCTTCGTAGCTGCCCGTCGACTTTTCATGCGCGCGCGCGAGAAAGAGAGAGATAGAGCGTACGAGAGAGCGAGAGAGATAGCGTTTTATGTAGGAGGAAAGGTGTCATTCTTTATTTACCTCTTTCATGTAGTTTCTCTATTTTTTTTTTTCCACTGCTTTATTTCCGAATGAGCTCAAGAGAAATCGCATCGTACTAGCGTTGGCGTGAAGAGGCAAATCTCCCTTGCCTTTTTACTGTTACGTAAAACCGGTTATTTTTTTCATATTTTTAAATCGATTAACGTTTTCTTTTATCGTACAAGAGCGCGGATGAGCGAGAAAATATATTTGCGCTCGGGGGAGTTTTATTCTCTCCTGTGTAAATTGAGATATGCCTATGCAGGGTGAAAAAAAAAAGTAGGCTGAATTTTAATTCGTTGCTCGATTTGTGTTTACATAGAGTCTGAGTTTCCCCGCATGCGAACTGGTGAATCTAGATGGTCTAGACGTCTAGAGTCTAGAAGGTAAATATGAAGCAGACGAGGGCAGAGACGTCAGTTGTACGTGTGTGTGTGTGTACGTGTATGTATCTGAGTGTGTACGTGTATGTGTCTGAGTGGGTATACAGTAGCATCATTCAAAAGCAAACGCAGTTTATTTTTCATTTTAGCCGAGCATTTGGGGAAAATTTATGCTCCCCCAATCACCCCTCTCCCCTCCCCACCCTGTAAATATGGCCAAAAGTTAAATCCGAGCGTAAATACATACTGTACTTACATCAGCTCGGCCGCAGAAACAATCAGCATTTTTCATTATCATTCAAAATGAGAACGTTTCCATATGGAACAGGCCTAACAGATCATGAACTTGCGTGAGTGGACTCCGCTAAATGGTTTGTTTGACACAGACACACGGGCTCGCACAATACACCCACACGCCCATACACATGTACATGCACACCCACCCACACACACACAATCACAGAGGGTTCATCCACGATTCAGCAGGTTAAGTAAGAGTATGATAGTGACCGTTGTTTTCCAAAACCACTCATTGTAAATGGAAACTAAAAAAGGTTAAAAACTTAATAAAATGATTCGAAAATCGACCACTCTCTATATACACCCTCCCTTTAACCTTAATTGAAGTGCCCTAAAGCTCAGTATTCAGTAAATTTGCGCAAATAACCGAAAGAATCAACTAAGGGGTAAAAAAAGGGTATCGGCCTATCAGGTCTGTAAGTGTCGTAAGGTGTTGAGAGGAATAACAGAAGACGCTTCGCTTTGAGTGATCCGGTATCTGCTAATATCTGACTGGAAAGTCACATTAAAAGCAATGTTCATTATTTCATAGAAACCAAAGAATTAAACAAAATAATGGGTTAGGTTTAGTTTTACTTGTTTTTTTTTTTTCTGTCAAAATGAGTGCGTACGTTCTGCGCAACGTTTACTGATATACTGGAAGTGTGGCATCTTCTCGTTCTCTTAGTAGGGATTGGACGTACCTGGTTTAAAAAAAATGGAACCAAGGGAAAAAAACATTTTGCAATTGTCTATGTGGTAATCATAATGTGTCCAACTGATTTTCCCCCTCCGTATAAACCTACTGTACTACCAACAAATCTGCTAGTGTACAAATTTAACAGAATACTGTAAACTCAATATTCAGGGACAGCAAAATGCATGTTTACTTATAGCAAGGCCGATCTCTCATTCTCCATTTTGCTCTAAATCTGAAGGTATAGGTCTAGCGATCATATGAAGACTTCGATATTTCAAGTACAACGCTGCGTAGGGACTTAATACCGGTAATGTTATTGACATTTATTATAAGCGCTATAATTCGTGATTTGACTTTCAATATTGCTGAGATCTGTAGTATTCCTATGCGATTTAGGAATATTATGCGTCATGCCGGTAGCCATTTTTAAAATCATTCACTCGATCTAGCGTTAGGGGGGATTTGGCCGTCCGAACACCAGGTGAACGTCATGGGATGAGTGATTTTTGTGTAATTTTGTAACGATATATTTTTTATTTTCGTCGGTTACCGACGTCTAGAATCCGTCGATACACACTGATACAGTCTTAACAATGCTGGCCATTAGATACAAAGAAAATTAGTGTCAATCCGATGGCGAAGCCATAGCCATTCGGTTTCGATTAGAGGAACTCCCGGTCGGTGCTTGGCAGACGAACTAGGCCTAGGCCTAACATGTATGTGCATGCTTAAAAACATCCCAAAAAATCACGTACCTCGTCAAAAAAAAGCTGCAGTTAACGATGTTATGTGTATAAATGAGCATTTCTACTTAATGTTCTCATACTGATAGCCGGCAGATGCTGCGGATGTGTTACGATTAAACACTTTAAACCGTGCGTCACTTGAGAACCCAACCAACAGTTACCCGTAGGTAAGATGAAAACCTATACTTTTCTCATTAAATATCCACGTCTTTTTCTTCATAATACTTTCACGGAAACGTGATATAGTAAAAAAACAATTCCAATTAAACATCACTAACCGTATATGTCACTTAAGAAACCCAACTGTTAACCGTAAGTACCTTCCACATTACATAACCTTCCGTAACCTTGAAAACTTATTTATTATCATTATATAAAGCCACTTTTCCTTCATCACACTTTTAAAAGTAACGAAAGTAACACGACAGAGTAACTGTCACCCGCTCTGAGTGAAAAAAAGTGAGTTAACGACCGTTGGAGAAGATGACAATCGTTTTGTTTAAAGACGCTCGTTAATGTGTTAGAAGATATCAGCGGCTGACTGGTCCTTTTAATTCTCATTTGACACGTGACCGCCATAAGTGCAAGACCTCCTGCACTGTGCCCGCGATGGGTCGAGAAAATGGACCCATTTTTTATATTATCAGTGAACTTGAGTGATTTAATACTATTTCAATGAAGCGTCTTGATCAGAAGATAATCATAAATTCGTGGTTGTTTAAGTTAGCGTTGATTAGAGGTTACAGTACCGATTAAATATGAAGTTAAAACGGTTGTACGGGTTAGATATACTGTATATTATTATTCGGGTTCGTCATAATGCATTTCATGTTTTATCTAAGTTCGTGTAGTATTTAATTATAATATTTGACAGGATTTTTCGTTATAAGTTCGCCGTTGTTTAATTAGCGTTCATTAAGAGTTTCCTATACGATTAGATAAAAAAAATATTCTCTTTAATACATTGTTGTTTAAGTTCGTATAGTGATTAATTATAAGGTTCGAGATATTTAATTAGATGTGTAATTTTTTTTGCCTTATATTTGACATAATTTGAGAATTGAATCAGATAATGTAGTTTGAGTAGCTGGCATATATTGGTTATTACGATTTCTGTATTTTACATATACTATATTTCATATGTATTTTATATATTCTATATATTTCATCTATATTTCTCATAGTAATCACCTCATTTCCACTTCATTTTCGGACCCGTTTTAAAAATATTTTGAGTTCGTGTATAGTACTATTGGTTGATTTGCATTTTTAAATCCGTGTGTATATTTGCAATTTATTTATTCATCTATTTATTTTGTTTATATATATTTGCGTATACGAACCACCCTAGAACGTGAAACGCAACGCAAGTTCGTCTTTCACGATTTGTTTTTCTGTACAAAGTACGATTTGGGTAATTAGGTTTATCTTTTTCATATTTTCAATTCCGATTTGGTAAAAAAAAAAATATTTACGTCACTTAGGCCTAGAATTTTCATCTTTGCTATTGTTACTGTACGTTATCTGTCACGTCATGCAATTTCGTTATCAATTTTGAATCGGTAAAAAAAAAGTATTAATAATAGTACTTTCGAATTTCATTTTGCTTTTGTTAACGTAATACGATTGGATGCGTGTTCTGGTTATCGGTGCGGTGAAATTAAAGAAAGTAATTCAGTCATTCGGAGTTTATATATATGTAATATTGCGCAAAGGATTTTTTTTTTATTATATTGTCCGGTTTTGTTATATATCTATTTCGAAGTGCGTTGTCCGTTTATAAATATTGTGCGATATTACGAAGAGTGATGTAGATACGTCACGGACTCCTTAGTCCGAGGTTCCTCAAGTGAGACATCTCTCCTGCAAGGTGAGTCTAGCGTTGACACGATTTCCTTATCCGTTCTCCACCATTTCCCCACCACTTCCTCCACCATTTCCCCTCCCTTCTCCAGTATCCAACATGTCCCCTCCTACCTCCCTCATCCTTCTACCATCTTCCATAACCCCTCCTCCCATGCTAACCTGCCCTCTACCTAACTCATCAACGCATTGGTTCCCGACCTGGTACCGCCTACTTTCTCCACCACTTCCCCTTCTTTCTCCCCCTTCCTCCAACAACTCCCTCCTACCTCTCTCCCCCATCTCCAGTCTCCCATAACCCCTCACCTATTTCCACACCCCCGCCCCACCCAGTCACATAATGTGCACACAACTCTCCTTAGAACTTGACTATGGCTCGCTGTAGATAATTTAGACCTATGCTATGTATTATTGTCCTTTATTTTTCCAGATTCTTATATTTTTGTAGATATATCTGTGCATATAACTTCCATAACATTCCAATTTTATAGCATTGTAATGAAAGGCAAAAATTGCTAAATAACAACTTTTGCCACGCCTAGGCCTATTCGGCTTACAGTGGTATCTGTAAGGATCTGCCTTGACAAACTCTGTCGTAATTATGCGTAAGCCACTGATTGCTTTTCGCTGTTGCCTTGATAAGGAACTGCTTTCAGTATTTCATTTTTGCATCCACGTAACTCATGTATGTAAACTCAAAGAGAATAATGGGTGATATTGCAATTTTCAGCGTTGCAATAGAGCACAAGTCTTTTTACATGGGTCTAGAATTCCTCTGGTTACAGTAAACCACTTACTTACTTACTTCTGTAGGTCGTTTATGTATCAGTTTACTGTTCGACATGTTTTATAGTTTTAGTTTTCTGTGCCGGCTTTGTGTGTCCGCCCTTAGATCTTAAAAACTACTGAGGCTAGAGGGCTGCAAATTGATATGTTGACCATCCACCCTCCAATCGTCAAAAATACCAAATTGCAGCCCTCTAGCCTCAGTAGTTTTTATTTGATTTAAGGTTAAATTTGCGATAATCGTGCTTTTGGCAACGATAGAGTATAGGCCATCAACGGGCCGTGGTTAATTAAAGTCACATGGGCCGCGGCTCATACAGCATTAAACCGAGACCACCGAAAGATAGATCTGTTTTCGGTGGCCTTGATTATACGCTATAGCAGCTGTACAGAAAACTCGATTGCATATTTTTTACTTACTTCCTGGTGTGGATAATGAAAGAGTGTTTCAGGTGTTAAATGTTGATATACAGGATTTATTTAGGTTTAATATCTGTGCGCTGTTTATTATTCGAGGTAAATATGACTCATGACGATATATTTCACTGCGTGCTGTTAAAGCTGAATAATATTTATCGATATTATTCTTGTATGAACTATATGAATACAGGATCAAAATGTTTAAAGGAACATTTACATCATATTTCTTTTTATGTATTCAGCGTAACTGATGTCATATAATAATAAATACGTTCGGAAAGAGAATCGTAAAAACACTGGAAATGAATGAATCTTATAAATTATTACAAAGATCAAACAGCTCTTGGTGTTCGCCTTTTTATATGAATTCCAAATTACTTTTTTTTTTTTAATGTTAGCTCCGTTTTGTATAGCCCTCATTGTGTAACGAAATGAGAATTTTTTTTTTAATTATGTTTTCAAAATTCTCCAGTGGAATCATACCCCAATTCCATTAAGGATCGGGGCGGAATGAGATCACTTGAGCGGAAGGAATTCATTCCTGGATTCCAGGAAGCTTTTATCTCGGGAGTACAGCTTCCGTTATGAATAAATATAATTAAATTAGGTTCATTTATGTTCTTTTTTTTTTTTTAATTCTACGTTCGGTTTCTCTTTTAAGTGTATATAATAAAACGCATCCCATTTTTTTCCCTCTGACGGATACATTTAGAGAGGCCCAGGCCTAGATGCTCATATTACCAAAATGGATGAGAAACAGTTGTTTTTGTTTAACACGCCATTTGCTTTTAGTGTTTTTTTTAGATTATGATCTTTATATGACGGTAAATTGAGTTCATTTATTTTTTTCTACTACGTTCAGTTTCTCGTTTCAGTGTGATTAATAGAATACAATTTTTTTTCTCTGACGGATAACTTGGGATAGGCCTAGGCCTAGATGCTCATATTACCAAAGTGAATGAGAAAACAGTCGAGCTTATCACTGGATAAGGAACGCACCAATTGCTGATGGTGTTTTTGAGATGAGAATCTTTATATGACGACAGAATAAAAGGAAATATGCTGATATTCACTTCGATCCTGAGTCACGTATACCAGCAGTGTACTAGGTTTGCCTAGACCAGTGATTCTCAAACTGGGTGCCGCAAGATTGTCATGAATTTTGTCGTGGCTAGACCATCTCAATGAATATTTGTAAAAAAAAAAAAAATTTTACAGAAGTTTTCATATAATTATTATCAGTGTGTCTACTCTATTTATGTTTATCTAATTCCTCTGCTATGCTCTTGTTTGTACAGTATATTTCTGCATGTACGGTGAGCTGAATGTGGTTTGAGTGCGGTTAATGATTTTATTCCTTAAATAAGAAGTTAATTCATGCGGTATGGTGGGATGGCGAAGAAGGGGTGCCACGGTAATGATCACATTTAGTTAGGGTGCCATCGCTAAAAAAAGACTGAGAACCACTGGGCCCCAGACCGTGGAAACTAAATTTTGTCCCTCGAGTGAACCGTTACCGTCATTCGAGTTAAATGAAACTCATTCCGTTTGGGGATACGTCCTATTATCCTCCTAACGGCTCTCAGTTACATGAACTTAAACGGCATTCGTTGGTGTGAATGTGAAGTTGATGCGAAATTCTGAAGACATTTTACTACCTATAGGCGTCTGTTGTAAGCAGTATCCTTTACACTTAGGCCTAATGAGTTTGCTGCTTCACAGTGTGAGCATGTAGATACAATCTTTCTGTTATTAAGATATTAAATTACTCGGTAATTCGAAGAAAGAGTTCCACACGGAGGTTGCACTTAGAGAGGTATGTCTGAAAATTACGGGTCTCAAACATAATTAGGCCTATGACACCTGGCTCAAATGAACAGGCCTATCCATCAGTCATAAAAGAGGGTACTTTTTTCACTGGTATTTTTAACGAGTGGATGAAATTTTAAGAGCATATAACAAGAGGGTTCTTGCAGCACAAAATCTAATTGAATAATTGGTAATTATAAGGAAGATAGTGTTTGTTTATGAAATTTTGTGACTGAACAATATCGAAAAAGATTTATATGAATCAGTACAGGTAAGATAACTCAAAGAAATTTACAGAAATAATGTGACAAGTTTACCGTCTTTTGTTTTTGTTTATACCATAGGGGGTAAATAATAATGTTATCTATTGACGCTCTGTGGTTTATACACACACCCCTGAGGGCCTGGTACTAAACACGGCGCCCAGCGCAGCTTTTCTACTTGAAAACATAAACAAAAGACGGTAAATTTCTCACACTATTTCGGTAAATGCTATCAAGTTATCTTACTTATACTGCATTATATTCACCCTTTTCTATATTGTAAAAAGAAAAAAAAATCATGAATAAGAATCTCTCCGTGTGGAGCCTTTCCTTAGAATTGCCAATTATTCTCTTAGATTTTGCTCTGCAAAAACCCTTTCGTTTTATGCTCTTTTAAAATTTCATCCACTCGGAGAGAATATCGGTAAAAAAAAAAAAAAACCCTTTTTTGACTGAAGTATACGCCTATTCATTTGAGGCAGGTGTCATAGGCCTGATTACGTTTCAGACCCGTAAGTTTCAGACATTATTACTCTTTATGTGCAAAGTTCTTACGACTGAAAGACAGGTCTCTTCATTTTAGCCAAGTGTCATAGGCTTAATTACGTTTCAGACTTCAAGTTTCAGACATTCCATTTTATGCGTAAAGTTCTTTCCAAACTTACATCGATTCAACTCGGCACAAGTTTGATATTACTCTCTTGAGTGTCTAATCGTTCAACAAGCAGACGATATTTCAGATTGGGTGTAGTTAATGTCGGTCTATGTATATACACTTTATCAACCGTGTTTTTCTTGTTTTAAGTCTGTGCAAGCTCTTAGTCTGTTATCAAATGAATGTCACTGACTCATAAATACA
>JANJGK010007366.1:0-2500 GCA_039081455.1 Macrobrachium rosenbergii | reverse complement strand
CTCTCAATTTCCCTTTCAGCGCCGAATGACCTCATAGGTCCCAGCGCTTGGCCTGTGGCCTAAATTTTATATTCCATTCCATTCCATGACGTCAGTTCCTGCCATTGTTAAATTGTGGAAGATATGAATACTTTTATTCATGTTTTTATTCATGGATGTTTTGCTTCAAATATCGTTTTTTTTTTTTTGTACAGCTTTAAAGAAAATGAAGCACATTAGACGTTGGTATTCTTTCTTAGAATTTTGTATTGGAATTTGAATATAAAATTTACCCCAAAGACCAAACTCTGGGACCTATGAGATCATTCAGCGCTGAAAGTGAAATTCAGATTAAGTGAAATTCAGATTAAAGAAGGTTTGACCGGTGTAACAGGACGCAAACCTCGCAGTTGCACCATGAAACAATTGTTTAGGAGAGAGTTGAGGAAAGCAAGATGTGCGAGAGAGAGAGAGAGAGAGAGAGAGAGAGAGGGAATATGAACGGAGGTACAGTTAAAGTAATGCCTTCAGTGCTCCAGGTGAGGAGCACTTGTCTAAACCTCCCCCCCCTCCCTTCACTCTTAATAGGTATTCAAGCATAGATGAAGTATGATGGTAGAATGGATAAATTGTTATTATCCTTGTAATACACCCAAAAGGGCGTGGGTTCGAACCCAGGCGGAGATGGATGTGCTTATCATACCTTTTGGGTAAGGTGTGACGTAATATGAGCAGCATTGAAAAGTCCGGAGCGAATTAATGATAAAAACTGTGTGTGTATATATAATATATATATATATATATATATATATATATATATATATATATATATATATATATATATATATATATCATATTTTATATGTATGTATATATATATATATATATATATATATATATATATATATATATATAATATATATATATATCATATTTTATTATGTATGTATGTATATATATATATATATATATATATATATATATATATATATATATATATATATATATATAACTATATATATAGAGAGAGAGAGAGAGAGAGAGAGAGCGAGGCACTGTCATCATCCATGCTACCGGAGTTGCATGTTACCTAAATCGTTCAGTTTGCACCCCTCGCTCTTATCACGACAGGAAAATGCCTTGTTATGGGATTAGCGAGGAAAATGATATTGTCTGCAATTTAAGGCTTATGTGTCATGCCTTAACAGTGGGTGAATGCTAAAACTCTCTCTCTCTCTCTCTCTCCTCTCTCTCTCTCTCTCTCTCTCTCTCTTCTCTCTCTCTCTCTCTCTCCAAGATTTCAGTAAAACGTAATAATAAAATCATTTGTAAACAGTGTTATTTCTACAAAAAATGCTCTCTCTCTCTCTCTCTCTCTCTCTCTCTCTCTCTCTCTCTCGTCTCTCTCTCTCTCTCTCTCTCTCTCTCAGCGTAATCCCATGACGACGTTCACTCATCTTTAATTGACGGGAATACCCAATTATCCCCAACAAACGGAAAGATGTGGAATATATGAGACGGTTAAGAAAAACAAGATTACATCTCAATTACCGATTCGGTTAATAAGCATAACTCCCTCCCTTCAGTTGGGGGTCAAGGAGAATTATTGACCCGATTATTCTGCACAATTTGAGAGATTATGTTAAAGCAACTTTTGCGCGTGTTCACACTCTCAGTAACTGTTGATTGAGAGAACGGATCACTGTGTCGTTGCACGCTGAGCACTGATGATATGTTTAGGAAAATAGAGTAGAGATGATGGTAAATAAAGAAGCACGGTGCTAGAAGCAATTGAAAGATTGAAGAATTCAACTCATGTTTGAAAAGCTTGCGAGATGGAACTGTGAAAAAGGTCAGCTGTCTAACTAAACGTGGCATTTGTAATGCCCGTATAGTGCAGGAAGTACTGGAAAACCCAGCACACTGGATATGACTGTTTCAGAAAAAATGATAATAAAACCCAGGAAGCATAAAAAAGAGAGATAAACCTCCCTTTCAAACATGGGGAATTATCATTTCTGCCTAGACCACTGCAGTAATACAAGAGCCAAGAGTATGACAATGTGTTACCGCTGATTTGAAAAGTAACTAAAAAGAAAGCAGAACTCACTCACTGAGGTGTGCAACCGGGGCCCAGAATCTATCTATCCGCAAATCAAAAATAGAAAACAAAATCGAATATCGGGGCGTAGACTCTCTCTCTCTCTCTCTCTCTCTCTCTCTCTCTCTCTCTCTCTCTCTCTCTCTCTCTCTCTCTCTCTCTCTCTCTTCCCCTATAAAACAGTTCGTGGTAGGTACACGCATCAGAGGACATTCGTCAGCCTGAAATCTGAGAGGGGAATTTCTGCAGAAAAGAAGCAGAAAGCAGAATTCAGCAGAAAAAAAGCTGAGAACAGAACTTCAGCAGAAAAGAAGCAGGGTAGAAACTTCAGCAGAAAAGCAGAGAGCAGAATTTCAGCAGAAAAGAAGCAGGAAGCAGAATTTCAGCAGAAAAAGCAGAGAGCAGAACTTCAGCAGAAAA
>JANJGK010007364.1:27500-31755 GCA_039081455.1 Macrobrachium rosenbergii | reverse complement strand
ATATATATATATATATATATATATATATATATATATATATATATATATATATATATATGTATATATATATATATATATATATATATATATATATATATATATATATACATGCACATGCGTGTGTGCAAATACACAGGCAGGTTAGGGCATCTGGAACGCCGGAGATTTAGAAGAAATAGGATGGAAAATAGCCACCGTATCATCACAAGTTTATTGGACACATTTTCGAGACAGCAAATATCATCATCAGGGCTGTAAAATGTACAAAACTCACAACTTAAAAACAGACTCAGTAAAATGACACACATTAAAGTTAAAATCACAAAAAACGCTAAATAGTCCATATTAAAACAAAGTAAAAACAAAAGCTGAAATAAAAAGCATAAAAAGTTAAGAGAACTCTAAGAGTGGTACCCATTTTTAGGAAGCTGAAAAACTGAGTGACATTCCCTTCTTGGAAGGCAGGACGTCAGTTGCATAAAAAGTTAAGAGAACTCTAAGAGTGGTACCCATTTTTAGGAAGCTGAAAAACTGAGTGACATTCCCTTCTTGGAAGGCAGGACGTCAGTTGCATAAAAAGTTAAGAGAACTCTAAGAGTGGTACCCATTTTTAGGAAGCTGAAAAACTGAGTGACATTCCCTTCTTGGAAGGCAGGACGTCAGTTGCATAAAAAGTTAAGAGAACTCTAAGAGTGGTACCCATTTTTTAGGAAGCTGAAAAACTGAGTGACATTCCCTTCTTGGAAGGCAGGACGTCAGTTGCATAAAAAGTTAAGAGAACTCTAAGAGTGGTACCCATTTTTAGGAAGCTGAAAAACTGAGTGACATTCCCTTCTTGGAAGGCAGGACGTCAGTTGCATAAAAAGTTAAGAGAACTCTAAGAGTGGTACCCATTTTTAGGAAGCTGAAAAACTGAGTGACATTCCCTTCTTGGAAGGCAGGACGTCAGTTGCATAAAAAGTTAAGAGAACTCTAAGAGTGGTACCCATTTTTAGGAAGCTGAAAAACTGAGTGACATTCCCTTCTTGGAAGGCAGGACGTCAGTTGCATAAAAAGTTAAGAGAACTCTAAGAGTGGTACCCATTTTTAGGAAGCTGAAAAACTGAGTGACATTCCCTTCTTGGAAGGCAGGACGTCAGTTGCATAAAAAGTTAAGAGAACTCTAAGAGTGGTACCCATTTTTAGGAAGCTGAAAAACTGAGTGACATTCCCTTCTTGGAAGGCAGGACGTCAGTTGCATAAAAAGTTAAGAGAACTCTAAGAGTGGTACCCATTTTTAGGAAGCTGAAAAACTGAGTGACATTCCCTTCTTGGAAGGCAGGACGTCAGTTGCATAAAAAGTTAAGAGAACTCTAAGAGTGGTACCCATTTTTAGGAAGCTGAAAAACTGAGTGACATTCCCTTCTTGGAAGGCAGGACGTCAGTTGCATAAAAAGTTAAGAGAACTCTAAGAGTGGTACCCATTTTTAGGAAGCTGAAAAACTGAGTGACATTCCCTTCTTGGAAGGCAGGACGTCAGTTGCATAAAAAGTTAAGAGAACTCTAAGAGTGGTACCCATTTTTAGGAAGCTGAAAAACTGAGTGACATTCCCTTCTTGGAAGGCAGGGACGTCAGTTGCATAAAAAGTTAAGAGAACTCTAAGAGTGGTACCCATTTTTAGGAAGCTGAAAAACTGAGTGACATTCCCTTCTTGGAAGGCAGGACGTCAGTTAATATAAATATGTGTATATATATATATATATATACTATATATATATATATATATATATATATATATATATATATATATATATATATATATGTATATATATATGTATGTATATATATATGTATGTATGTATATATATATATATATATATATATATATATATATATATATATATATATATATATATATATATATATATATATATAGATATATAGATATATAGATATATAGATATATAGATATATAGATATATATATATATATATATATATATATATATATATATATATATATATATATATATATATATATATATATTATAAATGTACATAAATGTATATGTGTGTATAAATATGGGTGTATATGAGAACATAAGTATATATATACGTGAGTATTCATAAAGTGAAAATCATTAACAATAAAATGCCTTGGAAAACATTTTAAAGAGTGATCAAAACAACACAATGCTAGGGAGTGCAATGATCAGTTCTGGTGATGCAAAAATAAACATTGTAAAAAAACACTGTGAGGTATGAATTGTTTGAAAGTCAGACCATCAGTTGAAAGGTATGTTTATAAACAAATTATAATAAAAAAATATCGAAAGAACTATCTTCTCAATCAACTAATTATCTAACAATTCATGAGTTACATAATTCTTAGCTTCCTTTTGTTACCTGCTTAATCGCCTTGCAGAAGTCAGATTAGGAATACCTTTGCAGAAAAGTTTCTTTCCACAAAAGCTCTTGGTCCATTTTTGCTATCAAAAACGTAATTCTGTAAACACATCATTATTTTGTTTATTGAAATATTAATTTAACCAAATCTTTTCCCTTACGAGTTTCATCAGACATTCTATATCAAATCTAAAGAAGTCTTTAACCAAGGAGATTTTTCACTCTTATTTCTTTATCTAACAACGATTAATAGCGAAATACCACCTAGGAGAGATAATGCAGAGAAACTTCGTTTATGCTTCAGTTGTTTTCTCTCATCTACTTATCGTACTAGTGTGTATCCTTTTCTTTAAATTCTCATGGTCTCAGTCATGCCGAAAATTGTTTTCCGTAGAGTTCTTTCATATTATATCAGTTGGCATGTTGATGGATGAAGAAAATCAAACCACGTAAAAAATTTAAGATTAACTGAGTGCCTTTTAATGAGTGGCTTTTATAGTAGCCAATAACATTTTAAGAGACATGTTCTGGTTAAGCTGAAGACGGTATATAAATAACGTATTGTTATTTAAAACGTCATTAGTCGTTGACATCGTATGGAATAATAATATACACGTTTAGATTTGCAATAAGGTCGAAATCAGCTTTTTCCCCAGATGGCTCTTATATATAAATATGTGAAATGATTCTACTTTAGACGAGCTTCGATACCAAAAGGAGCAGCCTTAGGATGAGGAGTTACAGTCTTGACCCTCTTATTTTTCGTCATTTTTGAGGGCAGGTTGGAAGTTGACATCTCTAACCTCTCTTACATTACAGTTGTTTTTATGAGAGAGAGAGAGAGAGAGAGAGAGAGAGAGAGAGAGAGAGAGAGAGAGAGAGAGAGAGAGAGAGAGAAGATTTATAAATGGCAATATTCATTCATCAAATCATAGAAATTATTGTTATTAGTATATAAAGTTAGGGAGAACATTAAGAAAACTTCTCCTATTTGAGAGCCAGATATGTTGTGATAATCGATATTCATTTGCAAGGTAAAACAATAATTTTTTATAAGTGTTAACTGTTATGATGAAAACGGGACCATTTCATACACTGAACGAAAATCATCAGACGTAAAGTGAACTTTTAAATTTCAGATTTCAGCAAATTTTAAGCGATTTTCACCAGAAGCAGTTCAGTCATGTTCGACGTGAGCGACTGGACGCCTAAAGTACATATATGCTAAATTCATTTCATAGCTGGTGCTTTTGGAACGAAATCTAGGATTACTTAATCCCCTTTGCGTTCGCTTTCCTGTTTTCTTTAACATTTCATTAACCTTTTAAGATTATAAGTATCTAGAGTTAATCGCTGGTTTCTGATTTAAAAAACATAGGTGCCTTTTACGAAGATTAAAATACACGTGTGATTGAACTCATTTTTGTAGTTCTTCGCATTTCACATGAATGGAAGTTTTTCTGTTTCTAAGGCTCTTTTACCTTGTGATTTAAGAATCGGTTGATATTTATTAAGCTCTTCTATAGGAAATTTTAAAATAAGATTTTACGTTTCGCTCGAGAAATATAAAACAAGCACCGTTCACTGACAACAGGCTTCATGAAAATAACTGACTGATTTTTTCCAGAGCAATACCTCTCTCACTTCAAATTCTTTTGCGTACCACGAAACAGACATGTGTCACAGTGCAGGAAAAGAAGAATAAAAGCGGTGTTCACTTTGGTAAATTTTGGACGTTACAAAAAATAGGCAATTTTTCATTCATAATTATATCTGTCATTCAGTGTTTAATTCGTAGAAATAAAAAATCGGCTTCTGTTTGATATTTCATGAAAACTTCATTGGAACAATTTGCGAAAATTTCATGAGG
>JANJGK010007364.1:5000-22500 GCA_039081455.1 Macrobrachium rosenbergii | reverse complement strand
TGTTTTGTTTTTATATCAGCAATCAGCAGTTCACATCGGCGTTTAAGGTTTAATAAAGGAGAATACTTTTTTGTTGTGTTATCTCTGGGGATTTTGATAATTTGGTAGTATTTTATTTGACATTTGTTAATTACTGTGTGAAAACATTTCTTACGCAAGTGTGTATAAATTTCTTAGTTGTTTTTACTGTTTCTTTTTTATTTTTATAATTACACAAGTATGTTATTTTGGGTGCATATGTGCGTGTATGTAAAGTGGGTGCAGTTGCTATAAGTTTACTCAGCAATCCAGTCCCTTGACGACAGGAGAGGGGGAGCTTGTCTCCCCGGGGTTTTGCGCTAAGCATTTTTTCTGTAGGCTTTGGCAGGCGTTGGATGGGAGAGTGATAGGGTGAGGTGTTGCACTGGGGGGGCGAGGGACGAATTATTTTATCTCTCTCTCTCTCTCTCTCTCTCTCTCTCTCTCTCTCTCTCTCTCTCTCTCTCTCTCTCTCTCTCTCTCTCATCCATTTGCTTGAGTCTCGTTTTCTATACAGGAGAGTGCATTCCCATTCTCTTTTCATGGGGTAGACAGAGTGTTTTTTTTTTTGTTTTTTTTTGGGGGGGGGCCTTGAAGTCGCCATTTTGACCCACTTTTGCAAATCAGCTGTGCATTTTGCCAGCACTTTTTCTCATGGGACTTTGGATTTAATTGTAGGGTTGGTTAATTTTAAATTGAAATTTGGGGGTTTAATTTAGTTATGGGTTTAGATAACTGTGAATTTAGTTTTGGGTTTAATTAATTTTGAATTTAATTTTGGGCTTACTTAATTTTAATTTTGAATGAAGTGTTCAATTAATTTTTATTTTAATTATATGTTTAATTAACTTTGGGGGTTAATGGTGGGTTTGATTATTGCCTTCTTTTGAGCTTTGGGAATTAATTGTTAGAGTAAAGGGAATTAACATTCTAGGTTTTGTGTTGTATGGGAATTATTTCAAGGGGATATTGTCTTTTCTTGTTTTTTTTTTTTTTTTTTTTGTAAGGGGTGTCTTTTCTCAGGACTTGGGAATTTGTTTGCATTTGTTATCAGCCAAGAACAAGGTAATGGATTTATTTATGAAGGCTGTGTAGGAAGCGGAGATTTAGTTCACAGTCTGAAGGGTTTTGCTGAATGTTGGAATAGCCAAAGTTCGAAGGTTAGCTTGAGTTCCCGAATCCCACGGGTTCGTTGCTTTAACTTTGATATGCAGGGACACATTAAGAGATTTTGCCGTGTTAAATATTGTGGCACTTGTAAAGGCCCCTACACGCGATAAATTTTTTCGTCAATTAATTGATATAAATTAATTGACGAAAAAATTGATCGTGTGTAGGGGCCTTAAGAGTTACAGTCATCCTTGATGGTCCTGCCTGTCTCAGAGACAGCATAATGGTAGGCTGTATTTCAGAATTTTGGTAACTCACATAAGAAAATTCCTCACGCGGATTTTTCAAGGGGATCTTTTGATCGGCGGACATTGTCTAAAGATTGATCAGTTGTAAAGGAAAACTGGATGGGTGTTTCTTGGGATATAGGACTTCTGGGGGAACCGTCAGTGTCGAAGCCAGTCGTAATTGGATCTGTACATGGTATAAATGTAAGAGTTTTTATAGATACAAGTGCCTCTATTAATTTGATGAATTATGAGTTGTTCAGATCGATGTTTCCCGATCACCCTTTGAGACCCGTTAAGGAAACTGTATGTAATGTTCGAGGAAATATTACAGATTTTGGGTTACTTAGATGTAGATTTATCTCTCGACGTAAATCTTTGACGGAACCATTTTTTGATATACAAGGGGGTGCTTTAGGGAATAGTTTGTTACTGGGTCATCCAGCATGTCGGAGACGAAAGATGTCGGTTCATATGGGGCTATGCGGTATAACTGTGGGAGTACCTGGGGTGTTTGTGCCTTTTGAAGGAATAGATGTGGGGGTAGTGGATGATGATGGATCGGGTGTACATGTGGACCTGAGGGTGGATGCTGAACATGTGTTGGTGGATAAGAGGTCTTATAAGGGGGTTTTAACAGATGATGTGGTGCTTGGTCTGGGCATGGTTGCGATGGTGAAAGTTCGAGTGAAAGGAGGGCATAAATCCAGACAGATGTGTGTGGATGAGTGTAGCGAGAGGCTGAAGGTGGTTTTGTGTACGGGTTCTATAAATAGGGTGTCAAGTTCAGGGGACACTTAAGTGGAATTGCTAAACTGTAATGATTCAATTCGTAATTATCAGAAGGGTACTTATACAATCAACTTTGTTGACTGGGTCAATGAAGATAATTCAGTGGCTATTGTCAGGGATTATTGTAGTTTTTCAGAAGCAGATTTATAGACTAGAAAGTAAGTTTTTAGGAATCAGTTAGCCAATGCTGATTATAAAGAATATGCTGGCGATGTAGAAGACATTCTGGCCGAGTATGCAGACATAGTGGCACTAAAAGGGAACAAGTTAGGGTTAACAAATGTGTTAAAACACAAGGTTCAGTTGCAGGACATAACTAGGCCTTGTTTTTCCTTCATATAGGATTCCTTTTAAGATTAGAGAGCAGGTAGAGCAAGAGGTTAATAAGTGGGATGAAGAAGGCATCGTTAGGACCAGTTCTTCACCTTTTAATTTTCCGTTGTTGGCAGTCCCTAAGAAGGATGGTTCAGTCCGAGTTTGTGTAGACTTTAGGAAGTTGAACGAGAGAACCATTCCTGATCGCTACCCTGTGGCATGTTTGCCAGATTTATTTATTGAAATTGGGGACAAGAATAGTTATTCCCCAATTGATTTGATGCAAGGGTATTTGCAAGTACTGCTTAGTGAGGAGAGTCGAGAGTACATGGCTTTCTCTTTGCCTAAGTGGCATTGTGAGTTCATAAGAATGCCGTTTGGTTTTTCAGGCAGTCCGATAACATTTACTAGGCTAATGAATGCAGTTTTGCATGGCTTGTTAGGGAAAAAAGTCTTTTTGTACAAGGATGACATCCTAGTTGCCACTGGTTCAGTAGAAGAACATTTAGAAGTTCTTAGGGGAGTTTTTAGGAGGTTTAGGTTAGCAGGTTTGAGGATAAAGTTAGCTAAGTGTAATTTTCTCAAGAGGCAGATAGTATATTTAGGTCATGTCATTTCTTAAGAGGGTGTTAGAGTGAATGATGATAAAGTTAGGGCAATTGTAGATTTTGCTATTCTCAAGAATAAGAAACAGATTTGGTCATTCCTAGGCATGGCTGGATTTTTTTTTAGATTTGTGAAGGGTTTTTCTGTTCTGGCATCTCCCTTGACAGATGTCTTGAGGGATGATGTGCAGTTTGTATGGGGAGATGGACAGCAAGTAGCTTTTCAAAAGATTAAGGATGCCTTAGTAACTCTCCCGGTGTAGAAGTTTCCTGATTTGGAACTTCCTTTCACGTTGTTAATGGATGCTAGTTATGATGGTATAGGGGCATGCCGTATGCAGGGGTTCGATGGAAGACTCCATCCAATTGCATTTTACAGTAGGAAGTTTAAGACATGAGGTAGTAATGAACGGTTATGGTCGGTAGTAGACGAAGAGGCCTTTGCCTTAGTGTCTAGCTTGATACACTTTAAGATATTGATCTTGGGCAATCAAGTAGAGGTTCTTATGGATCATAAGCCATTGTTGGATCTTTTTAATAAGCCGGATCTTTCCCCAAAAAGAGCTCAGTGGTATCTGATGATCACGGATTTTGATGCTAAGCTTAGGTATATAGAAGGTAGACAGAATGTCGTAGCAAACGCCCTTAGTAGGAGTTTTGTTGTCGCAGAGGGTACTCTTGCATGTTATGTATTCGGAGATAGCATAGACTGGGATATTAGTTTAGCAGAAGCTAAGCAAGATGATTAGTTTCTGGGAGATGCAAAGGCATTTCTTAGAGGGAAATTAGTTAGAAAGGGTTATAAGCTGCCTTTTGCAGGGCTTGAATTAAAGTGTAATTTGTTATTTAGGAAAATTAAATACAGGCTGAGGAATAGTGAGGATAAGGGTGATACAACGCAAATAGTTGTTCTTAGAAGTTTAGTACCTACGGTGTTAGATATTGTTCTCGGTAGGTCTGGCAGTCTGCATTTGGGGATTGAGAAAACGTATCAGAATGTACGTGGACAATTCTTTTGGAAAAACATGCTCACATTGGTAGAAGACTTTGTGAGGAGTTGTTCTGTTTGTAATGCGTATAAGCCATCAATGGTAGTTTCTTGTAAATTGAGTTCATTCCTGATTCCTACCAGACCCTGGTCCCATATTCATATGGACCTTGTGAATCTAGTTATGGCCTATTGGTGGCTGTTGAGGAATTAACTAGGTTCGTAGAGATTTTTCCACATAAAACAACGGAAGATGTGGCAGTTGCATTCTTTAACGGGTATATTTGCTGTTATGGGGTCCCGGTGGTTCTGATTACAGATAATGGTAGAGAGTTCGTGAACAAGACGGAAGGTCACCATTATTCCCCATAGACCAGAGGCTTATGGCCTGTGTGAACGAGCAAATAGGAAGATCATTGAAGCTCTTCGGATGACCGTTGGGGAAACGATGTAAATTGGGATCGATATATTCCACAGGTGCAACATAGTATAAATACGATGGTTAGTGATACCATTGGAATGTCCCCCAATGAGGCACTGTTTGGTTACACCGCGTGGGGTGCGTTCGATTTGTTGCCTATTCCATCTGGTGATGAAACAATCAGTGCGCTTGTTTGCACTGCGAAAGAGAGATACGCGCGTCTTCCTAAGAATCTTCAAATGAAAACGCGAAGCATGGTAGATAGGAGCAATTCAAAGCCAGATAGAGTTAAAGTTGACGTGTTAGATAGTGTTTTTGTGAAAATAATTGTCAGGAATCAGTTGAACTATAAGCTAGGTCCTAAATTTGAAAGTCCATTTTGTGTTGTTGAATCAAAGAAGGGGAATAGATTTGTTGTTCTAGATAAGAACACGGGTGTGTCTCAGTTGACACATATGTCCAAAATTAAAAAGACAGGATAATGGGAATCGTATGAGTTAATTCCTGGGTTGTACTGTGGTTATGATAATTTTTTTTCCCTCTTTGTTATTTTTTTAATGGGTTTTAAATGGGCGTAACTTGTAGCTTTTTTTTTTTTACTGGGGAGGACGTTAGTCCGTAGAGTTATACAAATCTTTAGTTGTCCAAGTTCAGTTTTTGCTTATATATGTTGCAATACTTTGTTAAAATTCAAAATACCGTAGAGTTTTTTTGGTATATGAATTTCTTTTTTTTTGTGTGTGTGTTTTTTTCTTTCCCATTTCGAGATCGGGTATCTTAGAGATTCTTGCTTTTGTCTTTATGCTGAAGTCTCGCATTCACATGACTTTGTGAGTCGTGACCAGGGCTAATTTCTTAGTGAGGTTAGGCCCGTGTGTTGTGTTGTTACGTAAGACTATTATGATGTGTAGTTGTCGTCTGATGCAATATTTTTGAGTATAGAGTTACAGAATAAAATTATTGTTACTTAGGATTTTTTTATGGGTAATTAGCATATCAGACGTAATCTGTCTGATCTGTTACAGGTTTGGGGAAATCAGTTGGGGTTTAGGATAGGATTAGGAAGATTTTAATATGGCTTCCAAATTTACGTGTTTCGATTTTTCAGTTGTCTTTTAGAATGAGGGCTGCGCCATTGGTAATTGTAGTTGTTTGATCATAGGAGCGGTTGTCAGTATGTCAATTGCTATTTTGCTGAGAATTGAGCAGGTATTAACAGTATTTGCTAACCAGGGTAAGACTTTGGTGTCTTTCCAAGATATTTTACCTCTGAGAAGTTTAGAATTGCCTTTAATGAGTGCAGTATATTGGTAGGGTTCTCAGGTAATTTTTACTGGGAAGAATTTATATGGGTAGTATCTTAAAGTTAGTGTACCTGATAGTGGGTTGATTGTGGAAATTCCAGTTAGCAACTTGGAATTGTTTCACAGTTTTATCATGGGACCTCTGCCCTAATGGGTTTAATGTTTCAGTAATAGTATGGCATAGTGAGTAGACTAGTTACCTTTTGGGCTGACTGTCGACATGACCAAATTACGTTATACACCACTTCGGTGCAAGAGCGCCTGATGAATGACTTCTATGAGCCTCAACTGTTACAAATTAGATATGGGGGCCTTCTACGGTATACCTGCAGGTTTCTTCATCTGTGCCTTCTTCAGAGGATCCAGGGTTTTGGAGAGATGTCGGGCAGGGCGTCTAAAAATCACCGTCATTGCTGGGAGACATCTATTTAGCAGAAAGGATTCATGGGCGCCACATTCAACATGGGCTTGTGAAGTCGCAGGCCTTTCAGCACAGTTGGATCACCAGGAATTCAAGATGTGAAGAGAAGCATGGGCTTTACAATTGCAAGCCATCCAGAAGATTTAGACCATCAAGAATGCAAGATTCCAAGTATTATGTTCCATAAATGAACTATTATTGAATAACATCTGTGCATGCGAGACACATAATTTTTGTATCTGGTTTTTTGCTCCCATAAGAAAACCGCTCACTTGGAAAGTACAGTTTCTGATATAACTTCATCATAGCACCTATTTATTTAAATGTTATATATTTTTATTACTTGCCTGAAATAGACTTTTCCAACACCACCAATATGACATATTCATTTTAAGAGATAATATTCACAGGACCATCAATATGATATATTCATTTTAAGAAATAATATTTACAGGGCACAATCATTTTACGAAAAGGATGTGTGAAAGTCAGAAAGTCAACTTTGAAAGGTCTTATTCGGTACTTGGTGATAAAAAAAAAAAAAACTAGAATTTGGCAAGTACTTGAGAAACTGTCTCTTTCGTGAATTTCATTAGGTGATGGGAACCCCATTATATGCATGTATTCCCTTCAACTTTTTCTTTTCATAAGTTTACATCTGAAAATAACTGGGTGATTTTATAGCTACCTAAATATTAATAATAATAAGATTCCCATCTCTAAAATGTCACCAGAAAATTTCACGAAAATTATAAATAAAATAGAAAACGTAATTTATTTCATTACTCTCTATCAGTAATTTTACGGTTCACCGAACGGCGTTTAATTATAATCTTATAAATAAAAACACGAACGTCCTTGCTTGTTCATTGGCCGTATTACTATGTAATTACATTCAAATTAGTCAGTTCCCTGGAGACAACCCACTGAATCGACAATTCAAACGAAAATGAAATAGATATAGAAAAACATAAAAATAATAATGTCCCAATGTTTTTTTCATGGTATGATATTGTTTTTATTTTAATTCATTTCTATGTATTTTTTACGTGTTAAAGCATTAATTAGGGCATCCTCTTAAAAACATCGCTATATATAAAATGATGAACATTATTCATTTGGAAAATACTCTTCGTGAAATCTTATGCACGGGAAGTATGTGAAAAGAATTTTGGGGAAATATATGAAAAGAATTTCCTTATGCGAATCCCCCTACTTGCTGTGAACAATTCTCCAGTTATTCCTCACTCTGATGCAAGGCCTTTTCTGATAATCATCATTATAATAATGCCAGAAATTCAAAACGGAATTGATAGTCCTCAGAAACTATCAATCAGAAGGAAGCAAAATCAAGTTAGCTGGTGAAAATGAGGAACTAATCCATATCATAAGTTGATTACCTTACACTTCCGTTTATCTGAAAAATATATATGTGTTAATTTTGAGGATAAAGAAGCATTTAAATTTGTTAAAACTTTTGAGAACACGGCCTGAATTTGTAGAGACCATGAGTGAAATATTTTAGTTAGTAAAATTTAGGCTAATCTTGTAAACAACAGCTGTTACAAGCAGTGTGATAAACTAGCTAAAATAGCGCGATTATTAAGAAAGTTGCCCAATATACTCATATTGTTATGAAAATGTGGATACCATGAACACTTTCATAACTACCTCAAACGTCTTAACAAAAACTAAGTTTTTAAAAGGAAATGACCAAAATCACTGGGAGCTAAGGGGTATTCGACTTACGCTGACCTACTATGCATTTCAGCTGCCGTGTCCAACAGTTTTTTGCCAATAGCTATTAGAATAAAAACAATATCATGCCATGAAAAAAACATTGGGATGTTATTATTTTTGTGTTTTTCTATTTACATTTCATTCTTGTTTCAGTTGTCCATTCAGTGGATTGTTTCCAGGTGGCTGACTAATTTGAATGTAATTACATAGTAATACGGTCACTGAACAAGCAAGGATTTTCTTGTTTTTATTTATAAGATATTTAAAGGCCCTTCGATAAACCGTAAAATTACTGATAGGGAGTAACGAAATAGATTACGTTTTCTATTTTATTTATAATTTTAGTGAAATTTTCTGATGACATTTTAGAGATGGGAATCTTGTTATTACTAAATATTCAGGTAGCTATAAAATCACTCAAGATTTTTTACAAGAATTTTCAGATGTAAACTTATAAAAAAGAAAAAGATGAATGGAATGCATTCATAAATGGGGTTCCCATCACCTAATGAAATTTACGAAGGACACACAGTTTCTCAAGCACTTGCCAAATTCTAGCTTTTTATCTCGAAGTAATGAATTACAAAAGCGTCGGACAAGGTTGGTATTTTGGCTGAACACGTTTGAAACCAGACCTATCTGGTAAGAATATGCATTGATATCTGATGTGGGTAATTAAGGCCATTATAAGAATGATTAAAGGATAGACCCAAATTTCACAAGGACACCGATAGAGGCTAGTTGTGACCTGTAACCATGACGTAGAAGTAATGAACGGTGACGGACGAGGTGTAAACAGCGTTTGACAGGAGAAAGTTTGTACGTGACCGCTGTTTCAGCGATGGCCTGTTTAACTCAATGTCGTTGAGGATGCAAGACTGCTTTTGTGCTGCGCTTTTTGCAGTATGCAACAAGGAGAGATTTCGGATGAGAAATATGATCAATTCAAATAGGTGAGTTGTTAACAAGCTTAATTAAATATAATTGCGTATGTTTACAGTATATGTGTTGATACGTATTCTATCATCCTCTTCCCTGATGTTGAATTATCAATAAAAATAATGAAAATAATGATAATGAAAATGAAATGAATGAGCATTATTATTATTATTATTATTATTATTATTATTATTATTATTATTATTATTATTATAAAAAATGTATGATGTCTTATACAATGCATTTTCATTCCCATCTGGCAGATAATAAGTACTGGCCTTTATCTATACAGACCCTACGAGCTTGTGGCGCATGTCATGGGTATGACATCGCAGGCAGTAAGGAAGGAAGATTGTGCAACAGGACACCATGCCACAAAGTGTGGTAGTAGCATTACCAATAATGGCACAAGTCTTTGGTAATTTTACTGTTGGTGCCATTCGCTGGTTTGCTCACAGCAAGTTTGCTTCAAAGCAAGTTTTCACGGTTGGTACCCTTACGAAGGGCTTGAAGATGGCTTGCATTATCCCAGAGATAACCTCCGAGACATTGGTGAGGCGGGTTATGCATGACATGGGATTCAGCTACAAAACATCATCTCAGCAGAAGGTTTACGTGACCAAAGAATCTCATCACGTAGTATGCCACAGGATGTGTGTGCTCAGGGACCTGCAGCGCCACCGAGAAGAAGGGAGGGAGGTAGTTTACATAGACGAGACTTGGTTCACCACCAGGATGAATGCACAGCCGACAGGTACTGCCTGGGGAAGGGGGCCAATTCGTGGTGGTAGCAGCTGGCACAGCCAGCAGTTTCATTGAAGGTTCATTCCTCTGTTATCCGGCAAAGAATACCAGCGGAAACTACCATTGGGAAATGACAGGGGAGCTGTTCATACGCAGGCTGACAATGCAGCTTCTGCCATCGCTACCTGAGCCGTCAATATTGGTACTTGACAGTGCACCTTACCATAGTCAGCTTACAGACGACCGTCGCTCTCCTACCTCGGCAACAAAGAAAGCAGACCTTATCAGCTGGTTGGAGTACCGCAGGCTACCCATCCCACCTGGTGCCACACGACCAGAGTTGCTGCTCATATGCCCTCAGAACCGGCCAAAGCCCCAATACACTGTGGACAATATCATCCGTCAGTGGGGCCACGAGGTCGTCCGCCCGCCACCTGCCCACCCGGAGCTCAATGCCATTCAACAGGTGTCGGTGTGCATGAAACATCATGGCCGCTCGTTATTGCATCGATTCACCAGGGTAGACCTGCAGGCCAGACTGGAGGAAGCCAGGTTTGCGCCACCCAAAGCGTGTGGGCAGGTGCTGTCAAACGATCCCAGAGTTTGAAGATTGGTATTGGTTGTCAGACAACATTCAGAAGCCTGTTGGACCCTTGATTATCAACTTGGATAGCGACGACTAGGACGCTGAAGACCTGTACTAGCATGATGAAGATGAATAAAGTTACTGTGGCAATATTTGCTCTTTTGTTTTAATTATTTCTAGCTTTATGATTTTGCAGATATTAAATTATTTGTTCTATTTTAACTGCATATTTCCTTCAATTTCATTGAAGATGAGTTGAGGTTTCAAGTATGTAAAATTAGTGGTAAAATGTTTGGAGGGAAAAACAAATGGGATACAAAGGCCTACAAATAAAATAATAGTGGGGCGTAGGGGGATATACAAAGTAAGGGGGTTTCAGTAGGGGACTGGCTGCGCATTAAAGGAAGGAACTATGGTGGTTGAGAGCGTAAGAGCCACTATTCTATTTTTTATGCGTACTGTATAGCATGTACAGGTCCATAGGAACCTACGCTGTTAGAAATAAAACGTTTTTAATGTTTTTTTTTCATAGATTAAAAACCTTTTTTGACCAAATACAAATTCTGTAACTGACAGCTAAAAAAAAAAAAAAAAAATCATGTCGATAAGTACACTCGGAAACCACAATCTCCGACCCACCTAGGTCGTGCTCCGAGTTTATGAGCGGGGCCTTTCTGGACGGCGGGCAACGCCAGCTATCCCGGATTGAAACACACTCGAACACCTTTTGAACTCTTCCGGATCTTGCTTTGGGTTTTTTTTTTTTTTTATGATTTTGCTGCATATGATGCCAAGCAGTCATGGTATGATTATATAGACAACACTGTGTTGAATTTTACAACCTGTATAATATCGAAACGAAGAATAAATGCTGAAACTGCCGTGTTGTAGTTAGGGAAGATGGCGGGGGGAGAGTAGAATCTGTCCAGAAAGGCCCAGCTCATAAACTCGGAGTGCGACCTAGGTGGGACGGAGATTGTGGTTTCCGAGTGTACATATCTAAGCTTACCTGTAACAGTATGATTAAAGTACTCTATAAATTAGTTTAAATGGATCATCAGATGTAAAAGGACGGGATCCTAGAATTTCAAAATGAAAACCTTTTATCATATACTTTGTTCACAAACTTACCTTCAGCGGTCTCTGTAATATCTAAAAAGAAGCATCTCCAATGTAACCCATTGGTATTGGAAATTTCAAGCTTTCTATAATGACATCTCATCATTGTTGGAAATAAAGATTTTTTAAAATGTTTTCAAATTGACCCCGTAGGGAAGCCTTGATTTTTAGTGGTGTATTGTTACAAATTTTTGAGACCATATAAAGCAACAGACGATGATCTTGGAAAACAATCAGTGGTTTTGGAAACGATGTTACTCGTGAGTATCTGAAGATTACTTTACGCAGTAATGAAACTGCAGGATAACAACGATTTTCAGTGGTTCTAATTGTGTTCGCTTATTCCGTGTTAAAGGATCAGTAAATTACTCCCTGGAACAATATATTACACAATTAATATTCTCATTCGGACGCAGCCACCCACCCTCCCAAGTAGATGTGAATTGTCGAAAAACCGTGTGTGTATGTGTGTGTGTGTGTGTGTGAAACAATAAGTCAGAGAGACGGACGCAAAGGCTGTCACACCTCTTTATTCACAAAGGCTTTTTTTGGGGGAGCCTTCTAGTATATTACGTCATACCATGAATGAGTGGGAGGTACTTGTATGATGACGTTTTTCTAACCTCTGTTAGTGTGCCTACTTAATATGCTATAGTCTACCCTCAATTTACTCTTATAATTACCGTAATTATTAATATTAATCATTAATGCACATTTTTACCAGTTAGGTCGGGTTTTCAAACGTTTTCTGCCAAAATACCAACTTTGTCCGAGTCTTTTTTACCATTTTATTGGCGAAGAACAGTTGGACACGGTAGCTGAAATGCATAGTAAAGTAGAAAGAGATCATTAGGAATTTCTGCAATTATTGTATAAGCAAATATTATGGTAATGAAACACAATATACGTTTTGCAAATTATCTCTTTCTGTACCCGATCTCTTCACCTCTACATAGTTGTAGCGTGTTGTTGGTGCTATCCTTTCTCACGTTAAAAGCGAAAATAATATCAAGCTACCTGCTGCCACCCATAAAGAAACACACAATTCTTCAGCCACATTGGAAAGAGAGGATAAACTCCGTTAAATTCACATAAGAAAAAGGATATTTGACATGACCTTACGCCGGTTTCATATAACTTTGCTCAAGCAGACATTTTGACATCTTCTCTTGTAAGTTGAGTA
The DNA here is from genome assembly GCA_039081455.1 of Macrobrachium rosenbergii. NCBI lineage: Eukaryota > Metazoa > Arthropoda > Malacostraca > Decapoda > Palaemonidae > Macrobrachium > Macrobrachium rosenbergii. Next base: position 9,928 of record JANJGK010007364.1, on the reverse strand, counting down.
AGTGCATTTACGATAGTTTGGCTTCAGGAACACTTCTTGAAGTTTCGTGTTGTCGTCGTCTTCTCAAGTTTACATCAAAGGGGCATTCACATAATCCTCGTGTCACTCCTCAACTTTCTCCTTAATAGAAGTTATAGAACTGTCATCCAATTTCTTTTTTTTTTCGTAACACATTCACTTTGATATTTTCATGTTTTGTTTACCTTCTTTTTGTAATAAAAGTTCGTAGGCACAGTTGAGGAAAAGTTTGTTAGCAAACTTTTTTTTATACATGAAATTAGAATCATAGGAAGAACATTACTTTATTCCCCTTTAATAAGCATTTTTACCATTCATCATAACTAGGTCATTTGACGTGATTTGTAACGTGATATGGCGCTAAGCTTATAAACCTCACATTTATACATGATTTTTAACATATCTGGCATCGTGTAATATGTAAGCTCCCACCTTATATATTAATGATAATATCCACCAAGACTATCGGTACAACTAAATTTTACAACTATATTTTACCCCTTCCGGTGCTCTAGAACAAACTATCAAAATTACATATGATTTCCAGACAAACAACAATAAAAGAATAATCAGATATCATCGGTCATAGATACTTTAAAAAATATATTGTTAATTATTTTTTCATTTGTTTTAATTTCATACCTTCATGCATACTCTGTCCTCTTTTTTTTTCTTCGATTAATCTTGAGCCCCATCCCTCTAGAGGCATGGTAAAATCGATTAAGTAGGGATTGTGGCGTTTTATTGGTTAAAATAGCGTCAGCTTCCTGATCTATGTCTGACAAGTCTCTCGCTACTCCAGTGTAGATATCTTGAGTCACCTAGCACTTACGTTATTAAAAAAAATTATTAAAAGGGCCACCAGCAAAGGTGGCATAACATTCTGCTCTAACATCTCACTATTTACTGTAATTTCTATGACAAGCTTACATCACCATTTACTTTTTATTGCTTTGTTCATGGATAAGTTCAGTAATTTCAGAATCACTAACTACTAAGGGATTCAGAGCCGATGAAACACGGTTTTTCGGCAACACCTCTTTATCAAAGCATCGGATAGGTGAAATTTGGCAAGTGTATATTTTATAACCCTACCTAATTTTTGCAAGTATTATTTAGTACCTAAGTTCGATAGCTTTGATATTTATAAAGTAAAATGAAGTCGCCGATGCCGGAACCGAGAAAATCACAGGCAAGGATCCTAAAACAATTCATGATGTAAACATAACATGACGTCATGAGGCTCCGCCCATCCACCAGGTAGGCGGCGAATGGATATGCTTACAGTCTAGGCTTCAACAAATTCGATAATGGCCAGCTGGGTATAGAATTGTCCCCGTGGTTGCAAGACTGCATTTGTGCTACAGCATGCCACTTTGTATACAAGCGAGAAGACCCGTGACAAGATTTACTATTGAGTGAATAGGTAATTATTTCTTGGCCAGAAATGTGGGAAGGAGCTGTAGACAATATCCATGAGAGCGTGGATTCGGGAACAAGTTATCTTGACATCGCTAGCGAAGATGAAGACGGGGATGATGACCTCTTCCTCGAGAGTGACGATGAAGACATTTTGTAATTAATTATGTCTAGTGTTAGACGTTTTATTTCCATGTCTAAAACATATTCATTAAAACACAATGATTATAACAATACATTCCTCATTAAAACTGATTTCAATATATTATCCTTTCCATGCACATCAATATAAATCGTGTTACATTTGATTGATATTAAGTAGGTAAATAACAGCCTGCCCTCAAAATCTTGACGCCTACCATTACCTTTTATCTGCAGCTAGTATACGAGTGCTGTTTAGGGTGCTGTATGATATATATAAAAAAAAAACAAAGAAAAATAGCAATGGGTTACATTAAGTGAAACAAAACAATGGCGTTGACCTTTACACCTCTAACAAATGAGGAAAATGAGGTATCATTGCTTTTCATTTGAATTCTACTTCGAGTAACCGCTCCTGACTTGCTGCAAATAGAAGGCTACAGTGTCGAAACCTGAGGTACAACAAAACGATTTGTCTTTTTGTATTCCCGCCCTGAATAGATGTAGATCCAACAAATGAGCTATAGACTGGTTCATTATGTAGATGAATTACATGCATTGAATTATTTGTTGAGTAGAAACAATACGAATATCAAGAAAATGGAAGACTTCTAAGGTAACAACTTAGTCCCAACAACTGCTGTGGAAGTTGCGATGAAACCTCCACTAAATAATAATAATAATAATAATAATAATAATAAAATGATTGAGAATGATAATGCAGTCAATGGGACGATGACAAGTCCTGCTCGCCATCATTGATATTGCTGAAGCCTAGGTTGGGTACTAATATTAATTAGTGAATAGGTCAACGGCAAGTGGGCAGAGCCACAGTGAAGAGACGTTTTCACCATATGAAAACTTCTCTTCACTGTGGGTGGAGCCTCATGACGTCATAGGTTAATGTCACTATTGTGTCCAAAACACTTACCTGCGATTTTGATTGCTTTGGCATAGGAAACCCACTTTTACTCTGATAAATACCAGAACTATTGAACTTTGGTACTAAATAATACTTGCAAAAAAATAGTTCCTCGCTGGTGAGCGGGTTCCGTTCTCAACTACCACTCTGTTGGTCGTGAGTTCGAATCTCCGACCGGCCAGTGAAGAACAAGAGGAATTTGTTTCTGGTGATAGAAATTCATTTCTCGCTATAATGTGGTTCGGATTCCACAATAAGCTGTAGGTCCCGTTGCTAGGTAACCAATTGGTTCTTAGCCACGTAAAAATAAATCTAATCCTTCGGGCCAGCCCTAGGAGAGCTGTTAATCAGCTCAGTGGTCTGATTAAACTAAGATATACTTTGCAAAAAAATAGGTAGGTTTATAAAATATACACTTGCCAACTTTCACCTTTATCCGATGCTTTGATAAAAAGGTATTGCCGAAAAATCATGTTTCATCGGCTCTGAATCCCTTAGTAGGAAACCATAATTCTCAAGCCTCTGTTACGCAAGAACGCACCAAGACGCCCATAAAACTGATGACTCTACTGGCTGTAATAGATGATTTGAAATAATAATTTCGAAGCTGTTTCCAAAATTAACATAATCTGGACTCGATCGTAGATGCGTCTCTTCGCGGAATATGACGTTCATTGACTGAAGATTCAGCAATGAAGCGCCAACATTGGGATTTATTTCCAGTGCAATATCGATTTTATTTGATTTGTGATGACATTGCGTAATTTCGATATTTTATGTCGTAATTATGGGAACAGAAATTGATCAAGCGCAATTCTCTTTGAACTGCTTTCGAGTGAAAGCAGTTCAGAGAAGCGTGGCTTATTGTTTCTCAATCTCTTAAAAAAAATAATAAAAAGATCGGGAATCTCATGCAAATCTCTAGCAATCCTAAAAAATTATAAGATCGAGAATTTGTCAGGTAATATATATTTAAATGAAAATATAACGCCATTCTATAGCAAAGCTCAGTCTTAAGAATAATAATCATGAAATTCATTTACACTTAGTTTTACCATTGCTGGTATTGGATAAAATTGATGTTATAACAAATAAACATCATCACTCGTATTTAAAAAAAAAAAAAAAAGTAACGGTGCTATTCAGCCCGAAAAAAAGATCAGAAAGCAAATCAAGTTGATCACTGATAACGGATAAATGGTACGGTAGTTGATGCTTATTGGCCGGCGCAGTTCTCATTTCTTTGAAAGAAGACGCTCACTAATAACGCAGAAATGCACCGCCGGCCGTTATTGCGTGTTTTGAATCAATCATTGCTCTCTCTCTCTCTCTCTCTCTCTCTCTCTCTCTCTCTCTCTCTCTCTCTCTCTCTCTCTCTCTCTCTCACCTGGTCCTTTTACCGGGACTGAGGCTTTTATTAGAAACGATTTGTTCCAGTTCCTACGGCAAGGAAAACAGTTCGGATGGAAAACTTTAGCAAGTCTCAACGTTATGTTCAAAACTAAAATCAACAAAAGCAGTCACGTCGACAATAAAAAAAAAAAAAAGTAAATTCAGATAAAGTAAAAATTGAGCATAAAAAAAATCGGTAGCAGATTATCCTGATGTGTAATTTGTTCCCGACATGCTCTTATTCCATCCTTGCAAAAATATTATTCCATCTTCCTGCCTCATAGCCTGTGCCTTCAAGATAATTATTACTCCTTCATTTCGTGGAAAAACTTAATGACAGAGCACTTCGTCTCCCACAGTTGGAGATTTTTCTCAAATACTACAAAATTAGATGGGTATTTTTTTGTTACATTCCTCTCCTTATGTATATGTGTGTGAGTGCATTTGTTAATATAAAAAATCAAGCAGGATTTGAGAGAGAGAGAGAGAGAGAGAGAGAGAGAGAGAGAGAGAGAGAGAGAGAGAGAGAGAGAGAGAGAGAGAGAGAGAGAAGCATTTATCTTAAATGCTTAGACAAAACAAAAGGAAATTAATGCAGAATCTCATATTTTATATAGAAGTTTTGAGATTCAACCCCACGCGTTTTCTTTCCATTAATTCTCTTTTGATTGCAACAACACTTTCATATTTAAACATGGCCCATTTAAATTGTTACTTCTGCGTTACTACAGACATTAGGGTCATAAGGATAAGTTAGAAATGACAGGTTTTGTTTAAAATACCGGAAAGATTTGCAGAGAGTGAACTAGTTAGATTTATATTAAGGAATCAGTCTGATTAAATAAATGCGCCCCCAAAATGAAGTGTTACAAAGTGGCAATTAGTTCGAGGGTGGATTTTTCACTTCGGAAAAAAAATCTGCAGTGCTATAAAGAAATATTTCTAATTCCTTGGTTATTGCACGTTGTCGTTCAACATGTATGCACAAATTCGTTTACTATTTTCTAATTTTGCAGAGAGAATGAAATAGCCTGTG
>JANJGK010007362.1:0-31767 GCA_039081455.1 Macrobrachium rosenbergii | reverse complement strand
ACAGTGTCTCTCTCTCTTTCTCTCTCTCTACCAAATCCTCTTGATGTTTGGCAACAAATCATCTTTGACAATTTATCAGTCTCTCTCTCTCCCTCTCTCTCTCTCTCTCTCTCTATCTCTCTCTCTCTCTCTACCAAATCCTCTTGATGTCTGGCAACAAATCATCTTTGACAATTTATCAGTTTCTCTCTCTCTCTCTCTCTCTCTCTCTCTCTCTCTCTCTCTATCTCCCTGGCTCTAGTATCACAATGGTCGCGTTCTAGGATCACGTCCGAGTTTCTCACGTCCGATCCCCGAACTGGACGAGAAGATGAAAGCAAGAAATGGACCTATTCCCCGGGAATACAATATGCGCCTGTTGAGCCAAACAATAAAAACTTTTAATTGGTTGCTAATTGGCTGTTGTAAATTGCAAAAAGGATCCATAATACAAGAAGAAAATATATCACAGACGCCACTTACCTGCGCTCTCTCAGGACGCATATCATCATTGCATCATTGAAGGACCTGTGGTCACGCCGAGGTGATCTTTGCTTTCTTTCTTCAACGTGCTGTTTTGGAGGACGAATAATTTCACATTTTCTTTCATAACATTAACATCTGATTTTATGTTCGTGTTTTGTCCAGAGTGCTCGGGCGATTGTCTAGAAATCTTGACAATAATTTTGTTCCATCTTTCAGAAGAAATATTTGACGAAAGATAGTTATATTCTAAAGACCATTTACTTTGTAAAATGCTACAAACTCATCTTGCATGCAATTCGAAAAAGTCATACGATATAACATAAACCAAATGTAGGACCCTGAAGCGAAGATGGGAATGAGACACAGAAAATATGACCGAATAAAAAGTAAAATAAAACAGTAGCCGGAGGGAGAGTAATCCACTCATTTCAGCTGTCAAGAATAACGACAGACGAAGGAGCCCTTCCAGCAGCCACGGAGAGACTGGCCAACCAATTTCAGCTGGGGAGAGTGACCGAGGAGAAGAGCGTGACAGGAAACCTTAATAATTAATGATCGGAGACAGAACTTTGCCGCAAGTCGTCATTGCGAACACGTCTGACTGACCAGCTGTCGTAAACTCTTGCCTCCCGCTCTGATTTGTCAGTTTTATTAGTTTTCTGTAAAAGAAAGCTATTGAGATGGCTTTTTGTCTGTCCGTCCGCACTCAGATCTTAAAAACTACTGAGGCTAGAGGGTTGCAAATTGGTATGTTGATCATCCACCCTCCAATCATCAAACATACCAAATTGCAGCCCTCCAGCTTCAGTAGTTTTTATTTTATTTGAGGTTAAAGTTAGACATGATCGTGCGTCTGGCACCGCTAAAGGTGGCAGCAAAACAGGTCACTATCGGGCTGTGGCTGAAAGTTTCATAGGCCGCGGCTGAGAGTTTTATGGACCGTGGCTGAGAGTTTCATACAGCATCATACGCTGTACAGAAAACTCGATTGCGCTGAAAAAACTTCGGCGCATTTTTTACTTGTTTTCTTTTTGAGATTGTTCTGACAGCTGGCACTAACCCAAGACTACCCATCGTTTGTAAACGTGAAATGATTATGTAAATTAAAATCAATACTTGTAAACGACAGGTTAATTGAGAATCATTTTCTTTGACAGTTTAATTTTACTATCAGCTCACTTTAACCATTGAGGTTCTGATGACGTCTGATGACGTCATTATATTCATAATCGGCGCGGTTTTCCGGACGTCGACGACATCCGTAGAAAATTTCCAGGTAATTTTACCTCATGATTTTGACTTTTTGTTTTTTTTCTCATTTAAGTTTTCTGTAAAACAAAACTATTATGCCGGCTTTGTCTGTCAGTCCGCACTTTATTCTGTCCGCACTTCTCTGTCCGCACTTTTTTCTGTCCGCACTTTTTCTGTCTGCCCTCAGGTCTTAAAAACTACTGAGGCTAGAGGGCTGCAAATTGGTATGTTGATCATCCACCCTCCAATCATCAACCATACCAAATTGCAGCCCTCTAGCCTCAGTAGTTTGTATTTTATTTAAGATTAAAGTTAGCCATACTCGTGCTTCGGGCAGTGTGTTAAAGTTTCATGGGCCGAGGCTCATAGAGACCATCGAAAGATAGATCTGGTTTCGGTGGCCTTGATTATACGCTGTAGCGGTTGTACAGAAAACTCGATTGCGCCAAAGAAACTTTGGCGCATTTTTTACTTGTTTTTATATACTACAGTAAAGTAGAAGTATGCAGTCTCAAAACACCATAAATAGTATTATGATATGGAAAATAGAATTAATTAAGTGAGTAATAAAAGAAAATGTTCCTATGCCACCACTGTTAAGAGTGTAATTCCCCAGACCCATGTTATGTAACGCTCCCTCCCTCCACCACCCCTTACTCCAGCCAACATCTTCTCTCAAAGGATTAATTAAAGGATATATACGCACTGAAAATTAATTAGGAAAGTAAAATTTCTCTGTTCTAAAATTTACGCGTTGCGTAAAAGGTAATTAGAATTATTTTTCTTCGCAGAATAAGGATTCCATTTTTATGATGAGTTTGATTACCTTATCATCTTTTCTTTACGTTTACCTCAAATGGAAACGAGAAAAATAATGTACATACTGCCAATAGTTTTTATATATTTTCTAAGAATAAGATTTGGCAAGTTTTGTGCACCAGTAGAAAAAGATATGTTTTGAATTTAGATCATAAGCACTGACCAAGATTTCTGCTTCTAAGTTTTCAGAATTTTGAATTTTATGATTCCGAACTTAAACGAATATATACAAGGTTTGTCCAGGTACAAGTTGCATATTACTTAGATATGTTATTGAAGTTTATTTTACCATAACTGATAATATTTCAGAAACTTTGGCACTGTTTTGGAATTTTCCCCTATGAATTCAATGCGATTAAGTTAATATTAACATGCTAAACATGTTCTAGTTGGTCAGAATTTCCTAATGACAGCTGCAAGAGTAATCCAAAGCAAAGGCCACTTAATAGGACTTGAGTAAAGGCCACTTAATAGGACTTATAAGGCCAAGTCCTTCTTGTTTAGCTCCTAGACCTATACCAATACCAAGGCAATACTTAAGACCTATTTCCACTCCTTTGCCATTGACTTAAACACCTAGTAGTGTAGGAATACCCCCAGCATCTTATCAGTGACTTTGGCACCCTCTCTCTCTCTCTCTCTCTCTCTCTCTCTCTCTCTCTCTCTCTCTCTCTCTCTCTCTCTCTCTCTCTCCAGCGATCTGAGTAGCTTTCTTAGAAAGTTTTTACTCGGTAAAATGTGTCGATTCACAAAGTAAATGAAATTACGTAAGCTTCTTGTTACTGGTTTTAACGTAATCAGAGGTCGTTCTGCGCACAAAGTAAACATGAGACCATAACTTCTCTACGTAGATAATCAAATATTAATGTTCCCCTTTCACTTGCAACTATACTACCCACGTAAACAATTCATATGCTCGCAACTCATTTCTGTGGCATTTTACAAAGCAGAAATATTACTGAAATGGCAGATGGTAATTTAGATATTTATCGTCGGAGCTCTGACCAAAACTAAGCATTACACTTACGTCGTTCAAATGAATGTAAATAATTACGCGATGTCTAGAGTGAATCTGACGAACTATCTAGTAAGTCCGTTTAATATTCCAGTCTAACTGTGAAATAAATAAGACTAAAGGCTATATTAATTATCTATTTGTCCGTTTGTTTAGGATTCTTTAAGGTAGGGTTTTTAATAAAAAGAGATCATTCACTTGCTGTAAAAAATATTGATGTATTATTATGAGAGCATATAATGTACAAGAAAAGGATCATATTTAACAATTACCAGTTGTGTCTGAACTCATGCTTCTATTATAGAGGTAGTTATGGCGTTCTTTGTTTGCATATACATCCATTGATAGAATTGATCTAATGGCTGATTCCTTACTCGGATTCAGGCTCTAGATCAGCACTTCGCTTCCCGAGTAAGTGTTTGTTAAGATGGCCGTATTTCAGCCCACCAGCTCCTCCGAAGCCTTTCAGGAAGTGGTTTCCATGACTGTATCCATTGGAGTGGCTGAATCCATTGGCGTAGTTTCCAGCGCTCAAGAGACCTCCGAATCCACCATATCCACCACCCAGTCCACCATTTAGGCCTAAGCCTCCAATTCCAAGTAATCCTGGCTCTGGATCAGCACTTCGCTTCCCGAGGAAGTGTTTGTTAAGATGGCCGTGTTTCAGCCCACCAGCTCCTCCGAAGCCTTTCAGGAAGTGGTTTCCATGACTGTACCCATTGGAGTGGCTGAATCCATTGGCATAGTTTCCAGCACTCAAGAGCCCTCCATAGCCGCCATACCCACCGCCGAATCCGCCGTTTAGGCCTAAGCCTCCAAGACCTAGTCCTAAGCCAATTCCAGGGGCGGCGTCAGCAACTAGGGCTACCAACAGGAGAGCGATCTGGAATTAGAAGTGCAATGATGAATCAAATCGAGAGAGAGAGAGAGAGAGAGAGAGAGAGAGAGAGAGAGAGAGAGAGAGAGAGAATTGAAATTTAACATTATAGGCGAATGATCAAATCATGGGAAAATTATGTCTTCATGAATTTATATTTTCTCCCTGCGATATCTTTCCAGAAACGCACTTTCCTGCATGCTGTTTAAGCTATATATATAAATTCACAAGGACAAACATGCAGCCGATTGTATACTGTACATTTATAAATAAATACAAACAAATATATATATATATATATATATATATATATATATATATATATATATATATATATATATATATGAATACTCTTATAGTATGTGCTTCTATCTCTATGTCTAAGTAGGTATCTTGATAAAAATATCAAATTGTATTTCTGGCTTACCAAAGGTATCATGGTTGGAGTTTTTGCAAAGCAGTTTTCTACAAGACACTGATTGTCCGTCTCATGCCAATTTAGTACGAGGCTTGCCTTTATATATATGCACGAATAGCAAGGAACACACCTGCCTCAGCCAGTACTCAGCCACACCCATAGTTATGAATTTATGAATTTCTTTTCCAAGTCTAAACAAGTCCTTGATTGGGATGCGGACCTTGAAATTCTTTACAGATGCGTTTATGTTTTTGTCCCTTAGTCCAAATTACAGGTTCTTTCACATGTAACTTATTCTTTTTACTTGTGTTCATATCTGGTTCCTTTAGTTTTAGGAAGATCTTAACTTCTGTATTGACAAGGGAAACTTGCTAAATGGTTCAGAGAAATAGATAAATATTAACTTCCTTGGTAACAGTGATCACTGGCCAACTGCCACACCTAAATTCTGCGCAGATACTGCGTATTCAACTCTGCCTCGCTTGCATTTTTTGCGGAGCTTGGGAATTGACGCATGTTGACTCATTATCCCTATAAGACTTCTGCTGCTGCTCTGTCAGCCACGTAATTCAAGGATTGCTCTGTCATATTCCGAAGATTTTCGAATCATACGCATTTTGTGCCAATATATCCTCGCGTCTTTACTTTGCAGAACCAAGTCCACTTAGAGCACTTCGATGTTGTTTCCGCTTATGCTCAGCCTTCTCCAATATCTTGCTAGTGTCTCTACATTCAACACATTTTCAAACTTTCTTGCTCCTTATATTACGTACAATATCTGTTTATCTATTTATTCATTTATTTATTTCGGTTCTTTCTTTCCTGCTCGCAGCCTCCCTAATCGGCCTGTGAAGAAGAATGGGCTCAGTAATTCCTTTTTCCTTCAAAGAGAGATTTTGCTATCTTCCTTGTTTCGCCCGCTCTATAAATCGCCTCTTTTCTTATTCAGCTTCCTTCTAGAATATTTACTTCCTAATAACGATGAGTCAACGAATTTCATCAGTCTGTTACCTACTCTAATATTCCATCCTCTCCATTCTTCCTATGAACTTACTTTTGAAATTCAGTTTTCATTAAATTTCGGGTTCTCCATATCCTTCTTACCTGTCTTTAGTCCTTTTCCTCCAAAGCCAACCACTCCTCTAATTTCCTCTCCGCTTCGTCCTTAGTTACATTACACAGCACAATATCATCAGCACCAGGATGACTAATAGTCCCTTATCCCGTGACACACTACTTCATGACCTAATCGAGGAAGTCAGTTCTCAGAAAGATACTCTGGTGTAGGCTTGCATTAGGGGAGGCTACTTTATCACGTGAATACTGCTCCTGACCTAATCAAGGCAGTCAGGGCTCAGAAAGGAACTCTGGTGTAGGCTTATACTAAGGGAGGCTACTTTGTCAGGTGAATACTGCTGCTGATCTAATCAAGGCAGTCAGTTCTCAGAAAGGAACTCTGATGTAGACTTGCATTAAGGGAGGCTACTTTGTCAGGTGAATACTGCCCCTGACCTAATCAAGGCAGTCAGTACTCAGAAAGGAACTCTGATGTAGGCTTGCATCTAGGGAAGGCTGCTTTGTCAGGTGAACACTACTCCTGACCTAATGAAGGCAGTCAGGGCTCAGAAAGAAACTCTGATGTAGGCTCACATCTAGGGAAGGCTACTTTGTCATGTGAATACTGCTCCTAACCTAATCAAGGCAGTCAGAGCTCAGACAGGAACTCTGATTTAGAATTGCAACTAGGGGAGGCTACTTTGTCAGGTGAATACTGCTTCTGACCTAAACAAGGCAGTCAGGGCTCAGAAAGGAACTCTGATGGCTCGCATATAGGGAAGGCTACTTTGTCAGGTGAATACTGCTCCTAACCTAATCAAGGCAGTCAGGGCTCAGAAAGTAACTCTGGTGTAGGCTTGCATCTAGGGGAGGCTACATTTTCAGGTGAATACTGCTCTTAACCTAATCAAGACAGTCAGGCTTGCATCTAGGAAAAGCTACTTTGGCAGATGAATACTGCCCCTAACCTGCTTTTTTTTCTAGTGCTTCCATACAAATCTTGGACAATTCTTACATAGCTTCCTGCTGCTCTTTCCTCTAATACATGTCCAAACCTCCAGAAGTGGTACCCTGTCATATGTTTTTTCCTAGCACTATGAGAACCATTAGTAAGCATCTCTGTTTTTCCTAACGTTTTTTCCATAATATTTTAAGGTAGAAAATTTACATCTGTAGTCAATCTGCCCAGAATGGAATAATTGCTCATCACCAATAGTTGTTCCATTTTTTTCTGCCTATTATTCCCAACCCTTTGCTCAATGCAAGAGGAAGTAATCAAACCATTATCATTCAAGATCTTAGGAAATCATTGAATTCTTCCAATAGTAACTGCCTGCTTCTTCATGTACTTTGAGTTTTTAAGATACCTGGTGCCATGTATCCCCTATGTAATTAATAGCACAATCATTCCAATGCAGCTACAACAAACATCATACTCAGATTTTATTGTTAATGAATACAATAATAATCGAAATCGTTACTTATTCTTGATATAGAAAAACGAATCGCTTAGTGCATCCAAGGTTATCAGTAACATTTTCGTGCGTCAGCTTAGGGAGTTTTATTTTTATTTTATTTATTTACTGATTGTTAGACGAATATCGTAGATTTTATTTACCTCATTACTGGATGTCACCATGATGCATGCAATTTATGGGTTAGATAATGACAGATGGTCCCAAGTCATTCATCTGGAGCCAAGTGAAAAATTACTTATCTTTGAAGTTTATTGAGATATATTATGAAGACTGGGGATATTGATATAGTAAATTGAGAATTTTTCACTTCATATAAAAAGGCATATATTCTATTCTTAAGACTAAAATACCTAAAATGGTAGCCTAGTTTTAATTCAGTAATTACAGTTAGCTGTGAGATTGAAAAGGCATGTACTCTATTCTTAAGACTAAAATACCTAAAATGGTAGTCTAGTTTTAATTCAGTAATTACAGTTAGCTGTGAGATTGAAAAGGCATGTACTCTCTTCTTAAGACTAAAATACCTAAAATGGTAGTCTAGTTTCAATTCAGTAATTACAGTTAGCTATGAGATTTCTTGAAATATTTAAATCTCCCTTGAATGTAGCGATATCATCTCTATACTACCCATATATTTGGAGATTTTACTAGCAGCAGCTATTTCCTTTTCAGATATTTCATTACACAACACACACACACACACCCATATATATATGTATAATATATACATATATAAATATATATATATATATATATATATATATATATATATATATATATATATGTATATATATATATAAATATATATATATATATATATATATATATATATATATACATATATAAATATATATATATATATATATATATATATATATATATATATATATATATATATATATATATATATATATAATATATATATATATATACATATATAAATATATATATATATATATATATATATATATATATATATATATATATATATAATATATATATATATATACATATATAAATATATATATATATATATATATATATATATATATATATATATATATATATATATATATACAGTATATATGTCCTTTCTTTTTACAGAGAGCTGTATGAAAACAATGTTAGGGATAGAAACAAAATATTTCGCTGCAAAAATATCAATGTATTTTCATAAATACAAGTAATGTGCAAGGGAGGAAGTATCCTTAACAAAAATAGACTATATCTGGACTTATGTTACTGGTGCAAAGATAAATTCTGACTCATATGGCCATAAACATCCACTAAAGGATTCCAGTGATTCCGAATTCCTCATTCGGATTCAGGCTCGGGATCAGCACTCACTTCCCGAAGAGGAACTTTTTAAGATGACCGGTTCCAAGGCCTCCCAATTTCTTGAATCCTCCTCCAATGTGGCTTCCGTGGCTGTATCCCTTGGAATGACTGAATCCATTGGCATAGTTTTTGACACCCAGGAGACCACCTTTTGCACCGAATCCACCACCCAATCCACCGAGTAGGCCTAAGCCTCCAAGTCCGAGTAATCCTGGCTCGGGATCAGCACTTCGTTTGCCCAGGAGGTGTTTGTTAAGATGGCCGAATTTCAGCCCACCAGCTCCTCCGAACTTTTTCAGGATGTGGTTTCCATGACTGTATCCATTGGAGTGGCTGAATCCATTGGCGTACTTTCCAGCGCTCAAGAGTCCACCAGCGCCGCCAAATCCACCACCGAATCCGCCGAATCCTCCTAATCCTCCAAGACCTAAGCCGATTCCAGGAGCAGCATCAGCGACCAAGGCTACTAACAGGATGGTGATCTGGAATTGATAGTGCACTTGTCAGTCATATGAAATGTGTGTGTGAGAGAGAGAGAGAGAGAGAGAGAGAGAGAGAGAGAGAGAGAGAGAGAGAGAGAGAGAGGCGTTGGAGGGAAAAATTGAAGTTTTACCTTCACAAACAAGAGTAACTTCAAGCAAGAGGAAAATAAGAAATAAAGTAATATTTAACATGAATTATCTATCGTCACAGGAAATCCATCTTAAGAAATTTATGAGCCCCCTCTGAGATATGGGAAATGTTTTCTAACAAACATACTCACATATAATACTGATTTATATATATATATATATATATATATATATATATATATATATATACATACATATACATATACATATACATATACATATACATATACATATACATATACATATACATATACATATACATATGTGTGTGTATGTGTGTTGTGTGTTTGTGTGTGTGTGTGTGTGTCGGTGATCTCAACAAATTCTCATACTACATTCCCATCTTACCAAAGGTATCATGGTTGGAGGTTTTCACTACCGATATCTGCTGCAAGTGAACGGCTGTCTATGTTATGTCAGTCTTGTTGGAGGCTTACCCTTATATATGAATATGATATGAGGGAATCCACCTCTCTCAGCCAGCCTTCGGCCACACCTTTATTTGGGAAGAGAGTAGCAGCGACCATGAAATTTTTGTAAGTCAAAATACGAGTATGACCTTGAATCATGCGAAGTTGCTGTCAAAACAATATGATTTTTGTCTGTATTCAAATAAAGAATTTTTTCACAAATATATTATTATATTCGGTTTGTGTTTGTCCAGTAACTTTTTGTGGTAGGAACTTAAATTGTTTCCGGTACTGACAAAAGAAACATGTCAGAGACATTTGGTAAATAAGATAAAAAATAAACTTTCGTGGCAGTGGTCAATAATATTTCCACTATATCGTGATCCAACTGTCACACATAAAATCTTTGTACACAATGTGCTGTTCACCTGTCTTGCATGCTCTCTCAAAACTTGGATATTGGGGCATTGTTTCCTGATAGTTCCATATATCTCCTTTTAGCCTTTCCTTGCTAATTATAAAACGTACAATCTATATTCCTGTGGAGTCCAAAATTTTCTTATTTTCTTCTGTCTTCCATAAGCCACATCTCCATTTCACTTCTATAAAGTAGACTGGACTCAATTATATCTTTTATTTTCGAAAATCCCTCGCTTCCTTCCTTAGATTGTTCGCTCTGTGGTTGGTATCTGTGCTCATTCTAAAGTCTTCTTGAATATTTTCTTTCTAATATAAAATGTACATTCTCATATCCATTAAGTTTCAGGTACTCCATATTCTTCCTACTGGTCTTTTAACCTCCCCTTCCATGCCCATTCTCCTGCCAAATACCCTCTCCAACTATCCCTTAATCATCTGCTAGTGTTGCGGAATGCCACTCAGATGTCGCGGGATCGCGTCTCCCCCAGGGCGATGAAAAACCACCGGCTCTGTATCATGATCAGTTACTGCTGCTGTGTGGGGTCTGCGATGGGGGGTTGAAACCAAAATTCCTTGGAAGCTTGGATTTCAAGTCAATGGCCCCTTTGGTGTGCTTGTTCCATGTGAACAGGTTTCATCTACTGAAGTAATAATAACACAGTACATCGTCGACAAAAGCTAATGCAACAGGGTAACTGACCCCTCATCCCAAGAGACAGATGACCAAGTCGCAGCAGTGAGGGCTGAGACAGGAGATCTGAAGTACCTTGGGATCTAGAAAAGACCTCTTTGTCATATTAGCATTGGACAGTTCTTAATTAGTTTTCTATTGATCTTTTCCCTCATATTTGTTCAAACCACCATATGTAGGCACCTCTGTTAATCCAAATATTTTTCACACTTTTCTAGCAAGTAGAATAGCACCTGTGGTCATTCGGAAAATATGTACCACAATTGGTCATCATTGGTTCTCAACCAAGGGGTAATTTCAGAGTTTCGGGGGGGGGGGGGAATCGTGACCACAGATTGGCAGGCTCAAACTGGCTCGAGGACCACACAAAATGCATTGTGCATCTGATTTTTAGTGTTATATGCATATTGTTTGGAATGCACCTTTTGAGGCCGATAATTTTGGAAAAGGGGTGGGGGGGGGAATGACATTCTGACATACGGTGAAAGGGTGCATGGGCCAAAAAAGGCTAAGAACCACTGATCTATAGTAATTTGAGTCTATTCTCCACAACCCATTCCTATTTCCTTACTGCATGGGAGAGGGATGTCTGCAGTTTTCAATTTGATTAATAATGATACCTCTACACTCTACTGGGTTCTTTGCTCATAGATCTCCAGTATTAAGTCAAGCTTATTAGAAAATAAAGAGGAATCAGTCTCAATAATATTTTGTCCCAAATCTCTAAGAGGAAAAACAAAATTTCTAATTTTTAAAAACGTTGCGTGTGTATTCTTTTGTTCTGGTAATCTTTGGGATAACCAGGCGGCTGTTAACCATGTGTTAGATTATTGCAGCTGTACTTAACACTGAGTAGATACCAGGTTCAGTGTTATCGTGTAATTAAATAACTTTGGTCTTCAAGACCTAAATTTCATAATCAATCAATCAATCAACAGTCGCAATCCATGTGTATTTTATGCTTCAACTTACTCGAGTGTCACTTAGTTGTTCAAATTCATTTCGCACCTGGGTGACACATCGACATACCTTTATTTTATTGAAAAATCATAAGAGAGGAAACTGATTTACAAAACTGGAAATTTTCAGTTTTTAAAGGTAGAAATTCAGTTTTAAATTTAACGCTTAAACTCAGAGTAATTGTTCTACTTGAAATGTATTAAAATCTCTCTCTAGAACGTGAAGACCTCATCAGCATACCAAGGCAAATCATATTCAAAGATATGACAGGCGTTAGTATTTCCATTACATAGATTTTGTGTTGAGGTTCGTATTGGTGATAAAAAGGTTACTGCATTTACTGTATAGGTTCGATGGAGGATGGATAGATTTATTCAAATTTATGCTTTTGTAAGAGAGAGAGAGAGAGAGAGAGAGAGAATCCTAAGTATGAAAACATCATTAATAAATGAGAGAAGTAAAAAATGCGCCGAAGAAACTTCGGCGCAATCGAGTTTTCTGTACAGCCGCTACAGAGTATAATCAAGGCCACTGAAAATAGTTTTATCTTTTGGTGGTCTTGGTATAATTCTGTATAAGCCGCGGCCCAGAAACTTTAACCACGGTCCGGTGGTGGCCTATCCTATAACGTTGCCAGAAGCACGATTATGGCTAACTTTAGCCTTAAATAAAATAAAAACTACTGAGGCTAGAGGGCTGTAATTTGGTATGTTTGATGATTGGAGGGTGGATGATCAACGTACAAATTTGCAGTCCTCTAGCCTCAGTAATTATTAAGATCTGAGGGCGGACAGGAAAAAGTGCGGACAGAATAAAGTGCGGACGGTCAGACAAAGCCGGTACAATAGTTTTCTTTAACAGATAACAAAAAATCCAGGATTTGAGAGCTCATACTAAGAATTACATAGAAACAAATACTCTCGTCGTTCTTGGCACTACCAAATTTAACTGAGGATGAATTTAATTTTCTAGAAATCATTCAAAGCGATCAACACTTTCTCCCTTTTCTATAGGTTTTCCAAAACAAGGAAGCTAGAGTCACTGACATTCGGTATTTTGAAGCGTCCGTTCACGTGGAGCATACAAAGAATTTTATCAAAATATGACCACTGTCCAGTGCACAATGAAATCTCAGCATTAAATATTTTTAAAAGAGGATTCTGGCGCCTATTAAATAACGAAACTAATAATGCTTAGATACAGTATTCAAGTATTTGTGTTCCAGGATAGGGACTTAGCAGTTTGCAATACGTCTAAATAAGTGACATGGTATTTATGTACCTTACATAAGGACTATTGTAAAAATTATTTTTATTTGCGATCTTTTACTACAGAGGGGTATCGCCGTCAGTGCACCTCATGTGGTGCACTGTAGGCATTACTTAAGGTTCTTTGCAGCGTGCCTTCGGCCACTAGCTGCAACCCCTTTCGTTCCTTTTCCTGTACCTCCTTTCATGTTACTTGCTTTCCACCCTCTCCTAACAAGTGATTCATAGTGCAACTGCGAAGTTTTCCACCTGTTACACCTTTCAAACCTTTTACTGTCAATTTCCGTTTCAGCGCTGAATGACCTCATAGGTCTCAATGTTTGGCTTTTGACCCAAATTCTATATTCAGTTCAATTCAATTCAATTCAATTTTACTACAGCAGGTGATTATCTGGCCCCACGACTATCTTAACAAGGCATTGAAAGGATAACATATTAGCTGTAAACATCATTTACCTTATGTACTTGCTTTTATTGTATGCAATCCTCCAGTCAAATTTAAACATAGGTCCAGTATTGTATATTTTCCTAAAACTGATTGGTCAATAAATTTCCCGGAAGAGGCCTGATGGAGGGCGACACTTTAAGGAAAAATTAAGATCTGCATTTCCTTTCTTACTAAATAGTTTCTCCTTGTGGAGTACACCGATATGCTTTATACTCGAGAATGAGAAGAATGTATATAAATATAAATATATATATATATATATATATATATATATATATATATATATATATATATATATATATATATATATTTATATATATATATATATTTATATATATATATATATATATATATATATATATATATATATATATATATATATATATACATACATACAGGGTGTTCCGAAATTAGAGCCCCCCTCTACAGCATAAACTAAAATTGATATGGACAAAAACAAAAGTAATTCAGAACAGGTATTTATTTAAGTTTCTCTCTGAGTATTTAATATTTTGTGTGGCCTCCATCTGCCTGTACCACAGCCTGCATTCTTCAGGGGTATGATTTCAGCAAATCACAAAAAAAGCTGAGACTCAAACTCCATTTCCCTGAGCACTTTGGTCACCTCGCTTCGCAGGTCGTCAAGGCTTGGTATACCATCATAGTTCACTGTGCGCGCTTCAACATGATCCTTTAAGGTACTACTAATGTTTTCACACACATTAATGTCAGGGGAGCTACCTGAGAATTCACTGGACAAGAAGAAATCGATACCACTGTTTCGAAGCAGCTCCTGTGTCTGAAGAGCCTTGAAACATGGTGCCTTATCGTGCAAAAATGTGACTTCTTCAACAGATAACACATTTTCAGGATCTTTGAGGAAAGGAAATACACCACCAGTAAGCACAGTTTCTCTGAAGTATTCGCCATTCCATGACTGTCCTTTTTCTTTGATGATCCACATTAACTGTTTGGCTGTGAAACAGAAAAAAATTCCCAAACATTCAGGAAATTTCACAACTTGGCGATAGCGCACATCATCGCTGATATCATCCAACTTTGCAGCCCAAATTATGTAATTTTTATGATTTGGCTTCCTGGCTGTATAAATGAAGAATTCATCTGATGCGGCAACACGAAGAAAGTCAGCTTCATCCAAATCTTTAAGAAATGAACCACAAAACCATGCACGGTCTTCTCTCTGTTGCTGAGTGATGTTGGGCTTGTTGATAACATGAAATGGCTTGATACCAGATTTTTTCAACTCACGATATACAGCACTATAACTTCTCTTCTTTCCCCTTTTTGTTTCTAGTTCAAGCGCCAATTTACTTAAAGACTTTCTTGGTCTACCCATTGCCTCAGCTATGATGTCTTTTGACTCCTGAGAAAGGACTTCAGGCCTTCCAAGATTCTCACTCTTTTCACGATGACAGTCATATGGATTTTTGTTCCAGTTACTTTTAACAAAGGATTAATCTCTTTTAATGTATTTAGCTATCTAGGAATGTGAAATGAAGGATGCACCAGCATCCCTGTCCTCTCTGAAGGTTATAGCCCAGATTCTGTCAATCCATCTGATTTCTTCCGAGTTGTTAGCTGTGGCTGTATCTAACTCTGTCACTCAGTCTGAAAGTACAAGAAAGGTAAAATGAAAAATAGCTTAATAGAAACTTAAAATAATGTACTTGGAGATAGGCTATAGCAGAAAACTTCATAACTTTTCATTTGTTCTGTGAAGGGGGCGGCTCTAATTTCAAAAAACCCAGTATATATATATATATATATATATATATATATATATATATATATATATATATATATATATATATATATATATATATATATGTACATATGACTTACTATCTGTAAATGAATGCTGTGGGAGTAAGACATCACTGGCACCAAAGGGTGGGGGTGTGGGAAGGGGGTGACATGTAAAAAATAACAGAAAACAAGAGATATTAGTGTCTAATCCATAGTTTTCGAGTTCACTGAGATGAATAGTGACACTCCCGATGCCCTTAAAGTCCAAGCTCAGCCCTGATAGAAAGGGGGGTGACAAGGGGTGGGAAGGGGGTGACATGTAAAAATAACTGAAAACGTCGGATTTTGGTGTGTAATAAATAGTTTATGAGGTCGCGGAGATGTATAATGACAGTCGCAATGTGTTTTAAGTCTAAGTTCAGTCAAGATAGGAAGGGGGGATGAGAAGGGGTGGGTAGGTGGTGACATGTAAAAATAACTGAAAACGACAGATATTAGTGTCTAATCCATAGTTTTCGAGGTTGCTGAGATGAATAGTGACAAACCTGATGCCCTTTAAGTCCAAGTCCAGCCTAGGAGGGGGGGGGGGGTTGTGAAGGGGTGAACAATAAAATTTCAAAAATGAAAGATATTAGTGTTTAATCCATAGTTTTCAAGGTTGCTGAGATGAATAGTGACATTCCAAATGCCTTTTAAGTCCAAGTTCAGACCTGATAGGAATGAGGGGTGAGAAGGGGTGAAATATAAAATGTCAAAAATGATGGGCAAGTAACTGAAGCAACTATCATACCAGGAAAGGGAGAGAGTGAGAGGGAGAGTGAGAGGGAGAGGAAGTGAGAGAGAGAGAGTAGAGGGGGTGTTGGGAGAGAGAGAGAGAGAGAGAGAGAGAGAGAGAGAGAGAGAGAGAGAGAGAGAGAGAGAGAGAGAGAGAGAGAGAGAGAGAAAGAGTTTATAATTGTAGTTCAGAGTTTTCCTGGGCAGCGCCGGGTTGGTCAGCTAGCATCTTTATAAATATGAACTTGTTTGTTATTAATTATTTGCATGGCATTTTATATCTTATAATTTCATATATTGAGTGACTCTCCCATGTACCAATCATAGAGGTCTTGGGTTTAGAAACTGGCATGGTAAATGCTCTGCTCGTATTTGATTCCGGAAGTTTGTTAGTTACTCTCATGCTACGCTGTATTCGATAAAGGGCCTGTTTTATCTTAGTACCTTTACAGAAAGGTTTGTGGATAAAGAATTAGGATATAAACAAAATATTTTACCGCAAAACTATAAATATATTCTAATAAATGTAATATAAATATATTTTAATAAATGTAATATATGTTTGTTAAAATATGTAAATATATTTTAATAAACGTAATTAATGTGCATGAAAAAATGTGTCATTAACTGTTATGAACAGGTTATAATATATGCCCCATTCGTCTCCATAAACATCCACTAACAGAATTGTTCCAGTGACTAACGGGATTCCTTATTCGGACTCAGGCTCTTGGTCAACACTTCGCTTCCCGATGAAGAATTTCTTAAGATGGCCGGTTCCAAGACCTCCCAGTCCCTTGAATCCTCCTCCGATATGGGTTCCATGACTGTATCCCTTAGAATTGCTGAATCCATTGGCATAGTTCTTGACACCCAGGAGACCACCTTTTGCACCGAATCCACCACCCAATCCACCGAGTAGGCCTAAGCCTCCAAGTCCGAGTAATCCTGGCTCTGGATCGGCGCTTCGTTTGCCCAGGAGGTGTTTGTTAAGATGGCCGAATTTCAGCCCACCAGCTCCTCCGAAGCCTTTCAGGATGTGGTTTCCATGACTGTATCCATTGGAGTGGCTGAATCCATTGGCATAGTTTCCAGCGCTCAAGAGTCCACCAGCTCCGCCAAATCCACCACCGAATCCGCCGAATCCTCCTAATCCTCCTAGACCTAAGCCGATTCCAGGAGCAGCATCAGCGACGAAGGCTACCAACAGGACAGCGATCTGGAATTGGAATGCGCTTATGAATCATGTCAAGAGAGAGAGAGAGAGAGAGAGAGAGAGAGACTGATCGAAGCTGTACCTTCACAAACACATGTGACGTTCATCCAAGAGGAAAGTAAAGAATGTAATGACATCCAGCATGCATGATTTGTTATCACTGGGAATTGTCTTCATAGTTTACAGGCCCTCTCCGAGATACAGAATATGTTTCCAAATACGCACAACTTCAAATAACACATATATACATATGACTGTATACCACACAATCTCTATGTATAAAGGTACAAAGACATAATATACATACTGTATATATATACTGTATATATATATATATATATATATATATATATATATATATATATATATATATATATATATATATATACATAAATTTATATACATATGCACATATATACACACACATATATATATACATATATATATGTATATATATATACATATATATATATATATATATATATATATATATATATATATATATATATATATATAATTTATACATATATAATTTATACATATATATGAAATGTTCATGTTTGTGTTTGTGGGCGTGTCGTATTTAAGTACCTATCCAACTTACCAATGGAATCATGGCTGGAAGTTTTCACTGTTCAACAGCTGTCAGTCTTATGCTGATCATGGAAAGCAACTTACCTTTATATACGAATGGGATATGAGGGAATCCACCTTTCCCATTCGGCCTTCGGCCACACCTTTGTTTGGGAAGAGGACAACGGTGACCGTGAATTTCTTTCCAAGTCTAAACAATACATTGATCTTTATGAAAGTTCTTCTACATATATTTGAGTTTTTTGGTTCTCTACGAATAACTTTTTTCTTTCATGGATATATTTGTGTACGTGTTCGTGTTTTTGCTTATTTATTCACGTTTTTAGTTTGATGATTGGTGAGTGGATGATCAACATACCAATTTGCAGCCCTCTAGCCTTAGTAATTGTTAAGATCTGAGAGCGGACAGAATAAAGCGCGGACGGACAGACAAAGCCGGCACAATAGTTTTCTTTTACAGAAAACTAAAAATCCAGGATTTGAGAGCTCATACTAAGAATTCCACAGAAACAATTACTCTCGTCGTTCTTGGTACTACCAAAATTGACTCTAAGGAGGAATGATTGGAAAATATAAACGAAGTTTAATTTTCTAGAAATCATTCAAAGCGATCAACACTTTCTCCCTTTTCTTTAGGTTTTCTAAAAAAAAAAATGAAGCCAGAGTCACTGACATTCGGTATTTTGAAGCGTCCGTTCACGTGGAGCATGCAAAGAATTTTATCAAAATATGACCACTGTCCAGTGCGCTATGAAATCTCAACATTAAATATTTTTAAAAGAGGAGTCTGGCGCCTATTAAATGACGAAACTAATAATGCTTAGACACAGTATTCAAGTATTTGTGTCCCAGGACATTACTTAGCAGTTTGCAATACGTCTAAATAAGTGACATGGTATTTATGTACCTTACATAAGGACTATTGTGAAAATTATTTTTATTTGTGATCTTTTGCTACAGCAGCCCCGTAGAGGGGTATCGCCGTCAGTGCACCTCAAGTGGTACACTGTAGGCATTACTTAAGGTTCTTTGCAGCATGCCTTCGGCCCCTAGCTGCAACCCTTTTCCTTCTTTTTACTGTACCTACTTTCATATTACTTACTTTCCACCCTCTCCTAACAATTGATTCATAGTGGAACTACGAGGTTTTCCAACTGTTACACCTTTCAAACCTTTTACTGTCAATTTCCGTTTCAGCGCTGAATGACCTCATAGGTTCCAGTGTTTGGCCTTTGACCTAGATTCTATATTCAATTCAATTCAATTTTACTACAGCAGGTGATTATCTAGTCTCAGGACTTCTTAACAAGGCATTGAAACACCATTTACCATTTTTACTTGTTTTTATTCTTTGCAGGTCCCCCAGTCATATTTAAACATAGGTCCAGTATATATTTTCCTTAAACTGATTGGTCGATAAAATTTCCCGGAAGAGGCCTGATGGAGGGCGACACTTTAAGGAAAAATTAAGATCTGTATTTCCTCTCTTCGTATGTAGTTTCTCCTTGTGGAGTACATGGATATACCTTACCTTCGAGACTGAGAAGAATAGAATTGTATATATATACAAAATAATATATAGCCTATGCACAATCACTCATAAATGTCTTGCAACATACTTCAAAACTTTTCGGACAACAGCTTATAATAGCGACATCTGGCGCTATTTGGCAACTCAGTTGTAAGCGCATGAAACAACTGAACACTAGTGGTGGGTCCAAGAAATTACCTGCAGTTTCCCTTAAACAGGGCTTTTTCCGATACTGCTTACTGTTGTCGTACTTTACTTAATTAAAGGATGTTACTATAATACTTCAGAGGTCATCGCTGTTCTTATGTTTTAATATTTTCATCCCCAACTGCCATCACTATCGTTGTTTTATCCCCTTCATATGTGTGAACTTTGTAGACATAGGCCTACGACTGTTATAAGTTTAACTATTAGTCTCATTAACATCAACAAATACGAATTTTGTAAACATTTGCTTGCACATTATTATTAATCAAATTTTTGAATGAGAAATCCTGTGTATATTGTGAACTAGTGAAACTTAATATAAAATATACTGAACTAGACTAACAGATTTCACGTTTATTTTTGTAATACATAGAATATAATCTCACGCACATATATGTATGTATATATATATATATATATATATATATATATATATATATATATATATATATATATATATATATATATATATGATGCCGTTATCATGTGTAATTTCTCATTTCTTTCATTGCTACTTATATAGTTAACTGAATATATAACGCCTATTTTTGTATTTCTTATTATCTAAGTTTCTAAAGAATTAAAATTAGCAAGAAGTTCAACATTAATTTAGTTAATGCTAAATGCCAGCAGTGCAGAAGACTACCATGCTCATCAGTGAAGAATGTCTCCTCCTCATTGCAAAAGATGACTCTTACAGAAACCATCGGCCACTGGATTATATTATAATGCAAACCCTAGCCTCTGTTCTTTGTGTTTCGCAGATATGAAGTGTTTCTTGGCAGGGGTATGATGAAATAATATCTTGGTCTCATGTAGCCTGTTACGGATGGTCTGAGCAGCAACTTGAAGGGAAAGCGCAATGTTCTCTCTTTATAGCAACACCGGTTGTCAGGGGAGTTAGGTGGAGCTCCTTCAGTGATCATCCGATGATGATCCTTAACAGTAGTGCAACAATGGGGTCGTCCTCCACTTTTTACAATAAATTTATCATATTTCGTCGTTCTCTCTGTTGTTGTATCCCTCTATCCACGGTTGTTTTATTTACGCTAAGCTGCCGGTGCGGCTGAGTCTGTTGCCCATCTTATCGTGCAAGTGACGAGACAGTTTAGTTCAACTTTCCTGCCCGAATGTCGAGTCACAAGATAACATACGACGTTATGAGATATTTTCTTTTTTTGTTTTTGACAACAATAATGGTTGAATTCTTTCTTTCTCTATTTATATATAATTTCACTGATGACTACTCAATATTATTTTATGAGCTTTTATCTGGATTCGAAATATAGTTTCGTCTTTGACTCTTTTGCCCTATCATCTGAAGTGAAATTTTTCAAAATGTTTCGTCATTTTTCGTAATATGAATTTTTCACTCACCATTCTATTTTATATTGTTAACCGTATGATTGATAACCAAAGTCGAATAAGAAAATTACATTTCCTTGTAAATATCAAAAGAACAAATTACTGTTAGGTGAACGAAAACTTCTGGAACATGTTGCAAAACATTTTTGAGAGACTGTACATACAGTTACATATGAATTGTTGGCACTAATGCACGCGAGACTTTCCATATTCACAAATATTAAGCCACAAATGTCATTGGATATAAAATTCAGATACTTTGTAGAAAAAACTCATACCAAAGAGTAATTATGAGTGATAAGTGCATCTGGCCCGGCTATGGTTCAAGGGCCTTTTGTTTAATGCAACAAATAAACAGTCGACTGTGGGTACACGGTTAAGGATGGTGCACTTGTTAAGCACAATCGTCTTTGGGGTAAATTATTCCTTGGGTATAGCGAATTAGACATTATACAATCCTTGTGGCGTATTAGTTGTGGATTATGCAGTATATATTTATCTAACTATATAAAAATGGATGTATGTGTGTGTGTGTGTATGTATGCGCCCGAATAACTCTTACACGCATTGTCCAATTTCAACCAAACTTGGTTTGCATATGACTTACTAACTGGAAAAGAATACTGTGGGGGTAAGACATTACTGGCACCAAAGGGTGGGGGCGTGGGTAGCGGGTGACATGTAAAAATAACAGAAAACAAGAGATATTGGTGTCTAATCCATAGTTTCCGAGGTCACTGAGATGAATAGTGACACTCCCGATGCCCTTTAAGTCCAAGTTCAGCCCTGATAGAAAGTGGGTGGTGAGAATGGCTGGGAAGGGGGTGACATGTAAAAATAACTGAAAACGTCAGATTTTGGTGTCTGATCCATAGTTTTAGAGGTCACTGAGATGAATAGTGACACTCCCGGTGTCCTTTAAGTCTAGGCTCAGCCCCGATAGGAGAGGGGGATGAAAAGAGGTGGGAAGGTGGTGACATGTAAAAAGAACTGAAAACGACAGATATTAGTGTCTAATCCATAGTTTTGGAGGTCGCTGAGATGAATAGTGACGCTCCTGATGTCCTTTAAGTCCAAATTCAGCCCTAAGAAGTTGGGGTGTGAAGGGGTAAATAATAAAACGTCAAAAATGACAGATATTAGTGTTCAATCTATAGTTTTCAAGGTTGCTTAGATGAATAGTGACATTCCAAATGCCTTTAAGTCCAAGTTCAGACCTGATAGGAATGAGGGGTGAGAAGGGGTGAAATATAAAATGTAAAAAATGATGGGCAATGTAACTGAAGCGACTATCTTACAGGGAAAGGGAGAGAGTGAGAGGGGGAGTGAGAGGGAGAGGAAGTGAGAGAGAGGGTAATGGGGGTATTAGGAGGAGAAAGAGAGAGAGAGAGAGAGAGAGAGAGAGAGAGAGAGAGAGAGAGAGAGAGAGAGAGAGAGAGAGTGAGTTTATCGGTTGTCATTCAGAGTTTTCCTGGGCAGTGCCAGGTTGGTCAACTAGTATTTTTATAAATATGACTTGTTCATTATTAATTATTTGCATGGTATTTTATATCTTATAATTTCATGTATAAAGTGACTCTCCCATGTACCAACTATAAAGGTCATGGGTTCAGAAACTGGCATGGTAGACGTTCTGCTCATATTTGTTAGTTACTCTCATGCTATGCTGTATTCGATTAAGGGCCTATTTTATCTTAGTACCTTTACAGAAAGGTTTGTGGATACAGAATTAGGATATAAACAAAATATTTTGCTGCAAAACTATAAATATATTTTGATAAATTTAATATAAATATATTTTAATAAATGTAATTAATATGATATAAATGTAATAGATATTTATTAAAATATATAAATATATTTTAATAAATGTAATTTATGTGCATGAAAAAATGTGTCATTAACTGCTATTAACAGGATATAATATATATATATATATGCCTCATTCGTCTCCATGAACATCCATTAACAGAAGTGTTCCAGTGGCTACCTGGATTCCTTATTCGGACTCAGGCTCTTGGTCAACACTTCGCTTCCCGATGAAGAATTTCTTAAGATGGCCGGTTCCAAGACCTCCCAATCCCTTGAATCCTCCTCCAATGTGGGTTCCATGACTGTATCCCTTGGAATGGCTGAATCCATTGGCATAGTTCTTGACACCCAGGAGACCACCTTTTGCACCGAATCCACCACCCAATCCACCGAGTAGTCCTAAGCCTCCAAGTCCGAGTAATCCTGGCTCTGGATCGGCGCTGCGTTTGCCGAGGAGGTGTTTGTTAAGATGGCCGAATTTCAGCCCACCAGCTCCTCCGAACTTTTTCAGGATGTGGTTTCCATGACTGTATCCATTGGAGTGGCTGAATCCATTGGCGTAGTTTCCAGCGCTCAAGAGTCCACCAGCGCCGCCAAATCCACCACCGAATCCGCCGAATCCTCCTAATCCTCCAAGACCTAAGCCGATTCCAGGAGCAGCATCAGCGACGAAGGCTACTAACAGGACAGCGATCTGGAATTGGAATGCACTTATGAATCATGTCAAGAGAGAGAGAGAGAGAGAGAGAGAGAGAGAGAGAGAGAGAGAGAGAGAGAGAGAGAGTGGGAGAGAAAGCGAGAGAGTCTGATGGGAGCTGTACCTGCACAAACATAAGTGACTTTCAGTCAAGAGGAAAGTAAAGAATGTAATGGCATCTCACATTGATGATTTGTTATCACTGGGAATTTTCTTCATAGTTTACAAGTCCTCTCCAGATGCATACACTTTCAAATAACACATATAAACATTTGACTATACAACATAATCTCTATGTATAAGGGTACAAGGACACCTATATATATATATATATATATATATATATATATATATATATATATATATATATATATATATATATATATATATATATATATAAAATGTTCATGTTTGTGTGCATGTCATATTTAAGTACCTATCCAACTTACCAATGGAATCATGGCTGGAAGTTTTCACTGTTCAACAGTTGTCAGAGTTATGTTGATCATGGAAAGCAACTTACCTTTATATACGAATGGGATATGAGGGAATCCACCTTTCCCATTCGGCCTTCGGCCACACCTTTGTTTGGGAAGAGGACAACGGTGACCGTGAATTTCTTTCTAAGTCTTAACAATACAATGATTTTTATGAAATTCCTCCTAGATATACTTGAATTTTTTGGCTCTCTACGAATAACTTTTTCCTTTCATAGATATATCTTTGAACGTGTTCGTGTGTTTGTTTATCTATTTACTTTTTGCAGTTTTCTGTAAAAGAAAACTTGTGTGGGCTGTCTGTCTGCAAGAGGTCTGCAAATTGGTATGTTTATCATCCACCGTCTAAGCATCAGACACTATATTGCGGCGTAGCCTCATTAGTTTTTATTTAATTTAATTTTAAAGTTAGCCATGATCGTGCTTCTGGCACCGATATAGGACAGGCCACCACCGGACAGTGGTTAAAGTTTCATGCGTCGCAGCTCAAATAACATTATACCGGGACTACCGAAAGATAGATCTATTTTCGGTGACCTTGATTATACGCTGTACAGAAAACTCGATTGTGCTGAAAGAACTTAGGCACATTTTTTACTTGTTTTTTATTTGGTTCTTTACGTATTTCCAGCACTCATAGAAGAACCATGTCAAAGGCTTCGTGAAATAAGATTAAAATTAACTTTCATGCTGACCATCATAAATTCCTGTAAATCGTTAACCATCTGCCAAAGATACATTCTTTAAGTTTACTGTGCTGTTCCCTAGTGACTTGTATGCAGATTTTGAAAACATGGATATTGATGCCTTTTGTTTTAACGATATTTCTATGCGTTTATCATCTTTTCAACTTTCCTTAGTCAGTATAACACTTACAGGATCCATTTTAATTGATGCCATACTTAACGTTTTGCTTATTATATACTATATCCCTAATTTACTTCTATAAAGAAAAGTGGGATCAACGATCACCTTTTTTTTATTCATAAATCACGTAGTATATTTACTTTTTAATAACAATGTGCCAACTGCTTCCATTACTATATCAAGGATACTAACATGTTTCCTATTGAGTCTTTATCCCTTGAATCAATTTCATTCACATTTTCATTAAATTTCAGTATTCTTTTTTCTTCCAACTGGCCCTTTATCCTTTTCCTCCAAGGCCTTTCTTCACTCCTCTAAGTCACTCCCAACTTCCTGCTTCCTTTCTAGTTACGTTGCGCAGTTCATCATCTACAAAACACGCGTGCACCAAGGTAACTGATCCCTCTTCCCACGATGGACTACATTTATGAACAAATCAAAGCGCTCGGCACTTTCAGAGGACCCCCAGTGAAGCCTTGCACCAGGGGATAACTAGCTAGTCTGCTCAGTGCTGTTCCTAACCTGCGTTTCTGTGGAGTTATCCAAATTTTGGAGGGTTCTTGCATAGTTATCTATTACCTTTAATGAAACCTTGCACTTAGTCTGAATTTCTGTGCATTGATCCAAGTTTCGGATAGTTCTGACACAGTTATCTATTGCCTTTTTCTCTCGTGCGTGTCCAGAGCTCCAGAGGTGGTGTTCGGTCATATGGCCTCTCTAGGCCTATAATTGCTAGATGTAAATATCTTTTCCAAATATTTTCCATCGCTTTTCTAGGTGGAAAATTTTATCTGTAGTCTTTCCGATCAGACGAGACCAAATTGACCACTATCTATGATAGTTTTATCTTTGAGTCTAATCTCCAAAACCATTTCCCATTCCTTTATTGTATGAGAGAAGGATGTCTGTTGTTGTCATGAATATCCGTTTAATAAAGTTACCTGTAAACTCTTCTGGGATCTTCTGCTCATTGATCTCTGGTATAATATCCGGCCGAATATAGTATTAATATTAATATAAAGCAAAGAGGGCTCTCTTCCCTTGATGTTGTGTCCCATATCTCTAAGACAGTGGTTCTTAACCTTTTTCAGACCCGTACCCCTTGGTACCTCAGAAAATTTTCTCGTACCCCCATCCAATATAAATACAATACAAACATATGACAAGGATCAGTGATACAAACATTGCTGGCTATCATGTCTCGTACCCCTAGGTTTAAGGTTTCGTTCCCACTGGGGGTTACAAATACCCTACGTTAAGAACCACTGCTCTTAGAGATTCGAAAATTCCTGAATTCTTTAAATAGAATCTGAATGCCCTTATAATAATCAGTTAATCTCTGGGATATTCTGTGGGTTGTTACACCTATGTAAATTATTGTGCACTCAATGATTGGTATTTGTAAACATCGTGTTTAGTTTTTCGTGTGTATGAATACATTGGTAATCAAAATCAATCCAGGTCACTAGCGGATCTGGTGGAGGGGGCCCCACTTGGGCACGTGGCCCCCCATGAAAAATAATGAAAAAAATAATAATACTGAAGATTTAGATAATAACATCAATGAAAAATATAAAAATGGAAAAAAAATAAAAATCTATTATAGAAATAATAAAATTTTGAGAAAAAACAACAACAACAACAATAATAATAATAATAATAATAATAATAATAATAATAATAATAATAATAATAATAATAATAATAATAATAATGGATTCGGTATGCATATACATTTGTATGTATGTATATATGCATATATATACATATATATGTGTGCATGTATAATATGAAAATTGGTGGCCCCGCCCATTGGAAATTTTTCTGGATCCGCTAGTGATCCAGGTGCATTCTAGGTCGTGAAAAAAGACTGTTATGTATTTAAGTAAACCAGCAACATCTTTACAATTCAAATAAAGGCGTTTTTAATTTCCTCTTTAAGTTAATATCTTTGTTGGTTGTTCAATGGCAGTCGTAAAATTTATTGTCATTATGACAGCCCTGACCATGATGTATGCGGGACTTAGTAACAGGGTAAAATATTGACAGATTTTTTACAATTATTTATCTAGTGCTGTGCAAACAAGTACTTGACCTTGATTTTTATTGAGAAACCATGACTGTCGAAACTTTTAAAATAAACTGAGAATTTTAGCTTCTTATATAGACAAAAAGTTGTCCATTTTTTCCTATTTAATTTTCATCTCAACGCTTGTGGGTAGGTAATTAGAACTACTTGAAATGTCTTAAAAACTCCACAGAGCATGGAGATATATACCAGGACCATAATATCATACTCTGAGATTTATTGATGTGATTCGCTAGTTCAGGTGAGAAGGATGTTATCTGCCAGTCCTGGTATCTACTATACGTTCGCAGTAAGGTGAATATTAAGTTGGGAAGAAAGTGGAGTTTAATCAAAATTATAGCTCTGAGAGAGAGAGAGAGAGAGAGAGAGAGAGAGAGAGAGAGAGAGAGAGAGAGAGAGAGAGGAACCTCTTTGACGTGACAATATCATTAGTAAACGACAAAATCCAGGATTTTGACATAAGTACTAATGCTTACGTAGAAACAAATACTTTTATCTTTCATGCTACTAACGAATTTGCCTCTAGAAGAATGATTGGTAATATAAACAGCCCTGAATATTCAGAATCCTTCTGAGTAATCAGCCGCCTCGCCTCTTTTCTATTGTTTTTTTCCAAGATGCTTAGGATAAAGTTCCTGGCGTTCAGTATTTCGAAACGGTGATTGCGCGCGCGCGCGAGTGTGTGTATGTGTACGTGTGCGCATGTGAGTTGGTGTGTTTGGTTGTTTGCGCAAATTATCAAAAAGGTTTACATAGTTGATTTCCAAGTGTGTAAGCACATTTTCGTCCGTTCATGTGGAACATACAAACGATTTTATCGAAAATATTTCTATCCTAAACATTTGCTCGAGTAACATAAGAATACTTTTTCTGCACGTGACCGTAGTCATTCGATTATTATTTCAATTATGTCTTGAATAAAATCAGTAGAATGATTTCATATTTGAGTCAAAAGTAAAATTCTTTTATACAGTCAGCTTTTATAAGCAGTCGACCTCGTTCACCAGATATCAATCCCCTGGGTTTCTTTCCATGGTGTTATATTAAAGATATCGTGCATCGAAAAAAGTTAAGGGACATCACTGATCTCAAGCAAAAGATCACTGATGCCATTGCCACCACTGATGAGGCTATGCTACAGCGAACATGGCAAGAAATCGAGTGCCGTCTTGATGTGCATCGTGCAACTAATGGTGCCCATATAGAGTTGTATTGAATGAGGCAAAAACTTCAGTGTATATTTCTTATTTGGTAATAATTTTCACATATTTGTATGTTCTATTTGCTTTTGTAATATATTTTTTTAAATATCAAAGGGACTTTATATATATATATATATATATATATATATATATATATATATATATATATATATATATATATATATATATACATATATATATATATATATATATATATATATATATATATATATATATGTAATTCTAATAGCCACAATGCCCTCTTAAGTTCTCGAATTCTTCGCGCTTTTTTGGATATGCTTGTAACTACGAAGCCGAAATATCCAAACGGAAGAAATTGAAGAGCCTGTGAACGCCGGTCGCGGGAAACGAACCCACATTACCATATTCACAAGGAGGTCGCGTTGCCGACCTGACCACGAGGAGGATAAAAGTCTATTGCCTCTCGTACATACATATACCTGTCGTTTTCAGATATATTTATCAGAGCTGGAATAGACCCATCCTCACCATCGTAGCCAAGTGGGCAATCGTTTTTATTGCTTTTTAGGAGAGGTAATAGACTTTTATCCTTCTCGTGGTCAGGTCGGCAACGCGACCTCCTTGTGAATATGGTAATGCGGGTTTGCTTCCCGCGACCGGCGTTCACAGGCTCTTCAATTTCTTCCGTTTGGATATTTCGGCTCCGTAGTTACAAACATATCCAAAAAAGCGCGAAGAATTCGAGAAGTTAAGAGGGTATTGTGGCTATTAGAATTACATATGTGTCTGGTGAAAGTGTCCAGTAGATTCTACATATATATATATATATATATATATATATATATATATATATATATATATATATATATATATATATATATATATATATATATATATATATATATATATATATATATACATATATAATCCTTGTTTGTTTGTATTTTTGCGCGAGACATTGTTATATTTTATACCTGAGGATACAGAGTAACTGTCTTCCACGTACCAAGCATAATATGTATGAATTCATACCCAGTCAGGGTAGGATGTAAGTTATTACCAGATTATATTGAATTTGATTAAGAGGCTATTTGGGGCTTAACATTCGGAAGCACAGACAAACAAACACACACTCATTCACATAAACACACACACTCATACACACTCACACACACACACACACATATATATATATATATATATATATATATATATATATATATATATATATATATATATATATATATATTTAGGAAATATTCTGAAAAGGTATGCATTTTAAGGCTTCGTTTGTCAGTGAGAAGAATTTTAAAGTAACCGTTTATCATGGACACTACTCTTGGGCGAGGGAGGTTGTTGATGGGAGACCTATGTAGCTCGGGATGTGGGGGGGGGGGGGGTGGAGTGAATGAGACAAGTGGATTGCTTGTCTTTTAATTATGATTCTTTTTCTTGCAAGTAATCAAATTTTAATGATCAGCTTAGAGCGGTACCGTTAGGCTTCATGCATCAAGTAGTGTAAATGTTGTTTAGCAACATTTATTTGTGATCATTGATTTCTAGCGTGCTGTCCTGCCGCCCCATCGTGGAATAGTTGAATAAGCAGTCATAACTAGGTCTGCGCCTATGACTGGTGTCTGATGGATGCTTTTGATGGAGAGGGAAAGATTTTTAACGATACATTTTAAATCTTGATGGATATCTCATGAATAAGCCTACCCTAGATGGAGGGGAGATTCAATTAGGCTTGCTTTTCATTTTCTTTTGTTTAACAGTGTCCAGTGAATACCACTGATGGAGAGGGAGAGGGTTTCAATGATGCATACATTTTTTTCAGTATATAAAGAATACCCTAATCTCTCCATCTTCCTCACCCCACCAAAAACCCCTGACTACTCCGACATCCCATACTCGCCCAAGAGCAGTGCTAATGATGTACGGTTATTTTAAAATTCTCATCACTGACAAACGAAGCCTTAAAATGCATAGCTTAATAGAACATTTTCTGCTCAAAATGATTTTTTCTTTTATTTCCCAAAATATTTGCATAAACTCGTGTCTTTTATGAGGGCAGTACATATTCAGGTTTAAGGTTAACAAACGAAATATTTTGCTGCAAAAATAAAAATATATTTTAATATGTGCAAATAATGTGCAAGAAAAGAACTGTCCTTAACAATTATCAGCTGTGCCTGGACTTATGCCAAGGGTGCAGGGGTATTCCTACCCCATTCATTTTCATAACTGTTCATAGATCAAGCGCATTAATGATTTCCGAGATCTCTTATTGGGATTCAGGCTCTGGATCAGCACTTCACTACCCGAGGAAGTATTTGTTAAGATGACCGGCTCCAAGACCTCCCAATTTCTTGAAGCCTCCTCCAATGTGGCTTCCATGACTGTATCCCTTGGAATGGCTGAATCCGTTGGCATACTTTTTGGCACCCAAGAGACCACCGAATCCTCCGAATCCACCGCCTAATCCACCATTTAGGCCTAGGCCTCCAATTCCAAGCAATCCTGGCTCGGGATCAGCACTTCGTTTGCCGAGGAGGTGTTTGTTAAGATGGCCATATTTCAGCCCACCAGCTCCTCCGAACTTTTTCAGGATGTGGTTTCCATGACTGTATCCATTGGAATGGCTGAATCCATTGGCATAGTTTCCGGCACTCAAGAGTCCACCAGCCCCGCCAAATCCACCACCCAATCCACCATTTAGGCCTAAGCCTCCAATTCCAAGTAATCCTGGCTCTGGATCAGCACTTCGTTTGCCGAGGAGGTGTTTGTTAAGATGGCCATATTTCAGCCCACCAGCTCCTCCGAACTTTTTCAGGATGTGGTTTCCATGACTGTATCCATTGGAGTGGCTGTAACCATTGGCGTAGTTATTGGCACTCAAGAGACCACCGAATCCACCGAATCCACCGCCTAATCCACCGTTTAGACCTAAGCCTCCAATGCCTAGGCCGATTCCAGGATCAGCATTTGCGACTAAGGCTACCGACAGAACTACGACCTGAAATAAAAAGTAAAAATTATTTAGATCTTGAGAGACAAGGGGAAAAGATATGAATGACAGACTATTTTCCTAAATGTATGTTGCCAAAACATTTGGAAAAATAAATATTTTGGTACATTTCATACTGTAAAGTCTCCACGTCGAATTGTATGAAAAAACATACACAGTTGTATGGATGACGCATGTCTAAAATCAGGAATGTTTACTATACTTTATGCCTGTATAAATTTCGTTCTCTAAATATAACGATTCAAGTAAACACTTTGCTGTCCACCAGTGGTTCTGCTATAATGATCTGGAATTGTGCAAAACATTTAAACAACTTCTTCATAGTCTGTGTGTCTGTAGGTGTGTGTCTGTGTTCTGGGATAAGTCTCAAAGTACATTCCCATCTCACCAAAGATATCATGGTTGGATGTTTCCACCACCGACTTCTACAAGGCAACGGTTGTTCGTGTTCTGTTGTCGACCATCTACAAACCCTACCTTTATATATGAATGGAATATAAAGGAATTCACCTCTCTTAGTCAGCCTTCAGCCACGCCTACATTTTGGAAGAGGGTGGCACATGCCATGAATACCTCTCTAAGTTAAGATATGA